>CM054379.1:27532647-27671258 GCA_028858755.1 Ara ararauna
GGGAAGTTCAGGTTGGAAATAAGGAAGAAGTTCCTTACTGTGAGGGTGGTGAGGCGCTGGAATGGGTTGCCCAAGGAAGCTGTGAATGCTCCGTTCCTGACAGTGTTCAAGGCCAGCTTGGACAAAGCCTTGGGTGACAATGTCTAGTGTGAGGCATCCCTGCCCATGGCAGAGGGTTCAGAATTAGATGATCTGAAGGTCCTTTTCTCCCAAACCATTCTATGATTCCATGATTCTAAGGATTTAAAAAATGTATTCACTGCAAATTAAAATGATAAAATTGGCTAAGTTCTGCTGTCATGAAGAACTAAAGTGTAGCAGAATTTAATCCTTAGCTAAATTTTTCCAAAATAAGTGATTTCTGAACTGAAAAAATAGATTAAGTAATGTTTATACAAAGCATGCATGACATATCTTGTCAAGAAATGAATGCTTTAAACTTATTGCTTCTACAGTGTCCTTTCTCTTCTTAGACCCATTAGAATGTAACTGAAAGCCACCTGGGGATCTTTTATTAAACAATCTGGACAAAAAAACCCAAACCAAAAGCCAAAGAACCAAAACTACTTAATTAACATGAGACAATTTTCATGTGTTTAATAAACAAAAATGGTGCTACACAAAACATAAAATGGGAAAAGGGGAATCTCAGCCACTAATCTGATTGGTGTTTTAGATAGTTCCAGTGTGAAAAACAGGGCAGAGGGGAGAGAAAAGAACTGTCAAAATTGTAATACAGGATTTTACATGGTACATATAAAATCAGGAGCAGGACTGAATTTTTATTTTTACAACATTAGATTTTAATGTTGCAAACTCTAGCACCCTGGCCGACTATGTATTCCTGTGAGCAAATGCATTGTCATCAAATTCTGCAAATAATAGTTGTTGGGCTTTTTTCAGGAATACTTCAGGAAGGAGCTTCCCTAAAGCCCATGTAATGATTAATTATAAGTTTTTCAGTTATAACCTGATGTGTTTTCTAGACATTTTCTTAGTAAACAGAAAACAATAGAAAATTATTTATTTAAGAAAAATTTTAAATTTGTAAAACTTAATTGATTTAATGCTTGTTTTGAATGTGTTTGTCTTGCTAAAGCAATATGAGCTGTCCTTCCCACTTCACACTTGTGATCTGGAGATACTAAAATAGATTCAGTCTTCAGCCCAAATGAAGTGAATCCTTTTCCTGAAATCATAGAGTTATTCTTAAAGAACTCAACCCTCAAGTGGTTTGGATCAGGCCTTTATGTAGCTTAATAAAAAATGTGTAGCACACCTCATGATGAGATTTGGAAGTACTTGCTCCTTATTAAGAAAGAAACAAAATGAACCTAAACCAGTGCCTGTCAGGAAAAGGTCATTCATAGGAAATTGTCGAGAGTTATTCTGTAGAGAATATCATCTTTCAAACTGTGTGAATCTTGACTGTACACCTGTTCAAAAAGTCTGTTATTTTCTTCTGCTGCCACATTAGTACATTGTATTTTTTTACTTTTATCTCTCCCCAAAGCAATCATAGTATTTTACTGAAACTTCTCAAAAAAAAAACATTATACTTGGGCAAGCATAAAGCTGAACACCAATATAAAGATTACAAAAAAACAAAAGACTCTCCAAAACAAACACGTAGAATCATAGAATCATACAATCATAGAATAGCTAGGGTTGGAAAGGACCTTAAGATCATCTAGTTCCAACACCCCTGCCATGGGCAGGGACACATGACTCAAAGCAAATGATTGTCATGAGTACTTACAATTTTTTTTTTGTTTTAAGTACTAAATTGTGTTTTAACTAGGGCATGAGGGCATGGCAATTTTAAGACACTTTTGAACTATGCTATCTTAAATCATGCCTTATTGAGGATGTTCTACTTGCAATGTCCCATGCTGTCCATATAGATAATGGACAGATATCAGCTTAATTTGCATGGTAATTCAGGTCCAAGAAAACAGTTGCCTTGCAAGGTCTAAACTCTTGTGGTTTTCATCACGATCTTGAATGTGGCTGTAAGAATCCATACAAGAGATGTGAGGCCAGTGGTCTTACATCACGTATTTAACCAAGAAGTAAGAGGTACTTGACCTAGAGGGAATTAAATCCATAGGATTAAAAAGAGTTTATTTTGAACCCAAAAGAGTTCTCTTAAAGCTAAGACATTGGAAAGCCACCACACAAGCATTTTCACAAGTGAAATATACTTGAAGTTTTTGTCATTAAATGCACACGGTATATGGAAATTGGGACATAAAAAGGACTTGTAGCGATTAGGATGCAATGACAGTGTTTGCAGTTACCTAGTTAATATTTTGATTACTGTTCTTGCAACTGTTTTGTCTACTTTTATTCTTTTACTCCAGTAACAAACTAGAATGAAAGGCATGTTCTAAGGACGTGCATTTTGCTGGGACCCATTTTCCTTTATGCATATCCCTTCTTTCAACAAAAATCACGTTTATGACACCTGGTCTCTTTCAGAAAGACTGCGGATCTTGAAACCTTGCCTCTGAACTGCATGTTTAGTAAAAAGCATGACCTAGAAATGCTAGAACTTAAGGAGTAAAGTATTTTCTTAGAAGCAGAAGCAGTAAATTCAAGCCTGCATAGACAGAGGATACTGTGAAATCACAGTTCCCTCATTCATGGCAAATATTGTAAACTGTAGAACAGTAAAGCCACATTTTCTACACATCTTCCTCTTATTAGAACCACCATTGCTCTATTAGGTGTTGATTCTAAGAAAAGGATCAGGGAGCCTGGATGCAAAACCTAGGTGGAGTTTGCCTGATATTTCCTCCTGGTTTCTTGTACATTTAGAGAAAAGAGGCAGAATAAGATATATATATCTCATTTTGTTTACTCAGCTTTTTCTTCCTTTTCAAATAAAATATTAAATTGCCATGCAAAATGTGTTCTACCTTACTAAGAAGATTAAGAGAAATTTATGTTTTATACAACTGGATTCTTCACTTCTCAAGATGGGGAGTTCGCTTGTTCACATCTTCAGTATTGTGCTTTGTTTTCATAGTTTGGGAGTGTTTTTGTGATTTTCTGGAAGAAATTAATCAAATACAATGGCTGGGTTTCATCACACCTCATTTTTTGGTGTGCAGCATGTGGACTTCCATAGTTGAACTAATCACCTGAAATCAATTTTATGATCAGTGGAAATAAATAATAATTTCTAGGACTTGATTCATCAGGCCTGGTTTGCATATCCACTTCAGCAAATACTCAGCTGTACCTAAAATTGCCTATTTTTCTTCATTTGTTATAAAATGTGACCAAGGTGATTTTGTCAGATCTTTAGCAGACATCTGTCATCATCTATACTACACATAGACATGAATATTTGAATGAATCCTTTCTAACTTATCTTTGAAGATACAAATGTTGTACTTGGGCAAGTGACTAAATAATGCACATTTTTCATTATCTTTGCACTACAATTTTAATGCACTTTCCTGTTAACTAGACTGGATGTTTACAGTTCAGCAAAAGGAATATTTTTCCTAATTAACTGTTTAAAGAATATCAGATTATTCTGTATGCAAACGGGTCAGGGATATGGGATCTGGCTTTATCATTCAATTTGGAATGGACATCAGAAGGTCATCTAATCCAGCCTTCTGCACAAACCAGTTCGACATTAATTTCAGACCAGGATGCTCAGGGCCTTCTCCAGTCAGGTCTTCAAGACCTCTGAGGAGAGAGAATCTGCAAATTCTTTGGATAACCTGTTCTACTGGTTGTTTATCCTCACGGGGAAAAGTTTTCTTCTTATCTCCAGGTGAAATCTCTCCTGATTCAGTTTATGATATTATTGCTAACCCTTCCAGTATGCACAGTTATGAAGGCCATGGCCCTCTCTTCCTGATGACCTCCTCATAAATACTGGCATGTTAGGTCTGCTGAAAGCCATCTCTTCTCCAGACTGAACAAGTCTGTTTCCTCAGCTCCTCTTATGGGGCAGTGCACAAGTCCTCTAACCATCTGATGATCACTGGCCAGCTAAAACAGCCCAATATACTAGGATGCACTGCTGACTCACGTTTACTCTGTTGGCCATCTTTGCAGCAGAGCTGCTTACCAGCAAGTGCATCCCTAGCCTTTATCATTAGAAGAGTTTCTTCCTTCCCAGGTGCAGGACTTTGCTGAATTTCATGAACCCATTCCTCCAGCCTGTCTAGGTTTTTCTGAATTGCAGCTCTTCCTTCAAGCATATTGACTGCCTAATTCAAGTTATTGTATGTTTTTATTTATTATATTATGACAATCTACAATCATATATTTTAATTCATCTCTCATAAGAAAGTAAAGAAAGAAGGAAACAAGAAAGTCTAGATGTCAAATTTGAGAAATGTAGTATTTCAAGCTACTGAGGTTTTGATCCATTTTCTTCTTTGTAGTGGTATGACCATAGTCTTTTAGTGCTTAGCAACACACTAAGACACAGGGTTCTGTTTCTTTCTTTTCCTGATTACTATCTTTTCAATAACATTTAATAAAACCCCTGCTAGCATCTAGTAAAGATGCCTAGCATCAACTTTAAAAAAAACCAATCCTCTGGTGGTTAAAAATCTCATCTGAAATATCAAAACCCTGTTTTAAATTCCAAGGCTGAGAGTCAATTGACCCTATAGACTATAATATGGTGTTTGAGTATTCGTGCCTGCTTAGACAACAAAATAAGCTGTAGGTGCACAAAGCTTCAAATAGTCGCGATATTCCAGACCATGCAGATTTCCATGCTGATGTCTGAATTTCCTCTGATGTTTCTACTGTGTAGGATATCATCAGCTGGACAAAATAAGGATTCATAAAGGTGCCTACCAATCCTAGCTCAAAGTACAATCTGTTCTGAACTCTATCTTTTTTCTTATATAGTTTGTCTTGGGAAAAAAATCTTTCAACAAATGCAGATCAAAACCACATTTCACAACATGTCTTTTTTTTTTAATGAAGCAAATTTTCTGCTTTGTAGCCAGATCTACCTATTAATTTTGCTATATAGCTCTTAGTAGCTTAGATCCTCAAATCCTTCTTTTTCCCAAATTGCTTGCCAAAGTGATACGGCGTATATAGCACAGAACCAAAAGTAATTGATATAGTATAACTGATGTTATTTTAGCTGATTTTGCAAATTGCCACAAATTAATTTACTGTGATTATTTCTAGTAAAATAGATGAAATAGATTAATCTCTTTTCCCCTAACACTTAATTTCCTTTAAGAGATCAGCTGGGACTGAAAAAAATAATTTAACACATATAAAGAAATATTCAAGATAGCTATATTATTTGTTTCTCTTTTGAGAGGTTAATGAACTGGTTTTGGTTCAAACTTAAGATGCTAGAGCTATATTTGAAACTTTCTGAATCTTTGAATTTCCTTTGGATGTAAGGAATAAGAGACTTTGCTACCTCTTTAGATATTTGGTCCATGGTTTCTTGCACTGGAAGACAGACAGTGAAAATGCACATAGACTTCTTGCCAAAGATTAATAAAACATTGCTGTCTGATAATTCTAGTATTTGAAAGCTACTGGACTTCAGGGAGAAAGTGAAAGTCTAGGGAAATTTGCATAAGAGGTGAAATTCTGCACTAATCACAAGTCCTGTTATGCAGACTGAGGAGCTCTGCATAAGAAATATACCAGTAACCCTTTTTTTATCCAGAAAAATGTAGAGCTACTTATACTGGCAAACCCACCAATTTGAGATAAGCTACCAGGAAAGGTTTAATAAATATCCTCAGACAAGCGTTTGGAGATTACCATTGTGATTTGAATTTACAAGGTGGTCAATAGCTGCAACACTATAGTGGAAAGCTGAATGACCAAACTACAAGCCTAACTTTAAAATTACTGGGGATACCTGAGCAAACCATTGCCATAACTCCCTTCTACACATATAAACGTATGCTGAGCCAGGGACAGCACATGCTGTGGCTTACTTAAACATATGGGCTCACTTACAGTGTTCTCCTTGGCCACCTAGGGTCTGCCAAAGCAAATGCCAAGCGACTGAGCTCTGCCTGAGCTGCCCTCAAAAGGTGAAAGCCTTCATAAAGCCTTTGCATTAGGGAAAGCAATGAAATCAGATCAAGGTGCAACAGGTAACAGAAAGACAAGTTGGTCTAGTAGAGCTTCATTTCCTGAAAATGGCCCTTCTTCTCCCATAACACTTAGGAAAACCTGCTGCAAGCTTTAGGCAAAACTGAATTTTGCTACATCAAAGATGAAGAGTTGCCATAGGTAAAACAAAGAGGCTGAAGAGGTGTAAAACTCCCTGGGAGTGGGCAAAGAGCTGCAAGAAAGGAAAACCTGGCAGATTCAGGCTGTTTTGTTGGTAGCTGCTGCTAGTAGGAAATACTCTCTTTGATTACCTTGCACTCTCTGATTTACCATACTTTCTGATTTCACCCTCAGCTGTGGGGAATCAGTGTTGTAAGGCACAATGGGTACCAGCTGGTTTGTCTCTAGGTTATTTGCTTACTTACATTGTTACTGCTCAGTACCAGGTTTGATTCCCAGTATGATTATATTGCCTTACAAAAGCCAAAGCTTTGCTCACTAAAACAGTTTTGCATGTTTGTAGGAGAGAGCAGAGAGGTCACTGTGTGATTGGTATGGTTTTGCCCTTTACTTCAAAATTTCACACTTTTAATTGAAATTAGATAGAATTTTTGGAGGAATTTTTTTTCTTTTTTTTTTTTTTTTTTTAACAAAATCTCCTTGGACTCTTTTTTTCTTTGGTAGGACCAGATGAATGGCATTGCAGTGATGACCTTGACTTTACACCAAGCTTATCATGATACATTGTTTCATCTTGAATGATACAATTAGTGAGACATGACCTTATGCCATACTGAATGTCACAGCAACATTTTAGTTTTTAAGCCATCATTCCAGGAATAACTGTCAGAAATAATTTTTTATTGTGTCAACTACTCAAACACTTATACCCACATGGCATGTGGTATAAAATACCTTATCTTCAGTCTGGCGGTTAACCCCTGGAATATTTTCTCTAACCTTTAGATACTCACAGTGTTTTTCCAAATGACTGCATTTTATTTACCTCACTAAGCTGTGCAGCTCTGTGCCAGTAACAAGCTATCCTGATTATTTAACCAATCTGTACCATACACTTGGCTTCTATGTTTTGCTTTCATATTTTTTCTCTAGCCAGTCTAAAAGATCTAGAAGTTGTTTCTCGACAGGTCATGATTTCAGGATGTTTGCTCTGCAGGTCATCCTGATGTTTAAAAGCAAATTTCTTTTTCAGTGTCCAGATGACTATCTTTGCTTGGGAAATGGTTGTTGACAACCCTGCAAGATCCTGAGTGTATAGCCAGGGTAGTGCACAGACTCAATAGTCATCCTGTAGGTCTCCAAGAAGAATTTGAACAAAATGCTGATCCTAGCTGTGGAGGAAAAAGGCTTGCTATTTTAATTCAAACCTTCCATTAGAAGAGGGTAAAGGTTTGGGTTTTTTTGTCAGATATTAGTATAAATTATTATAGTCAATAAACCTTTGGTCGTATCTGTCCCATGAACTTCTGTTTTGTCTGAGTTCAGGCAAACTGCTCACATGAATACTAGCCAGCTGATGATTATTTCTGTGCTACAAAGATTTTGTTTTCTGCTGACTGGTGATACTTCAAGTACTTGCTGTAAATATTTGTTTTTCATTATGCCACTGAAATAATGTCCCCTATTGTATAATGTTCCTATTTTGGGACCAAATGCAACTCCCATTAGACCTATTTATTGAATTAGAGGAGAACTGAAATAATAGTCTCATGGTGACCTTTCACTCTGGAGTACAGTGAACCTATGGCTGTCACCCTACAATTCATTTATTGCTGAGATATTCCTGTTATGTTTGCTTTAATGTTGTTAGTATAAAGTAGCTCTCAGCTTACTCAAGAATAGGTCCTTCCAAAGTACAAGGAATTTATCTCTTCACTGCATAAGTGAACTAGTCTGGAAAACTTATTATAATATAATTTGCTCATTTTTTAATTAATTAAGAAAGAAAAATCAGTTTTCCTCAATTAAATTTACAAAAAATTATGCTAACAAGTTTGGGTTTGATACAAAGAAAGATAAGGGGATTTCACCATGCTAATCAACTTTGGAAACCTTGACTTACCTGCCTTAGGACAAGAGACCTCCCAGGCTGTCTGGGCAGTCACTGGAGAAAGATGACTCCCTCTTAAGCATGACCCCCTGTAGACAATTGCTACTTTCTGCGGTTTTGATCAGCCTTTGAATAAGCCCCTCACTCTTTCTCACTTGATTCTGCTAACAACCCAAAGAAAAAATTAAAGAAAAATCACAAGAAATGCTAAAGGCAGCTGATCCTTCCAGTATACACTCCAGCACCTAGCAGTGGTGGTTTAGGTAGCTGCTAGAAATGGAGCTTTTCATATGGACCACTAATGGACTCTAAAATATTTCTATACATTGGGGTTTTTTGGGAGGTTTTTTTTTTAGTGTTTGTCTATCCTTCAAGAAATACTTTTTATACAGGTCAGGATGCATCTATAAACAGTGGAAATACAAAATTTCACTCTAAATTTCTTTGCTAATAATTTCTTAACTTTTAATTTCCTTTTAGACTTCTGTTAAGCAGGCATTTCCTTAGAAATATCTACAATGACTCCAAAATTCTGTCCTCTAAGTGATAATAGCTCATTTAGAACCTATCATTTTATACATACTTTTTTTCATTCTTATTACTTTGCATTTGTCAACACTGAATCTTTTACGCATTTTATTACCCATTCACTTCTGTAACTCTGTAATCAGCATTAGCATCGACTTTCTGAAATAACTGTGTAACTTCAGCAAACTTTGTTACCTTACTATTTATGTCCTTTACTGAATTATTTTTACTGGTACAATGAACACGTGTCCTGACTCCAGTAACTTTCTTCCTTTATGCCTAATATTTTTAGGCTTGAATTCATTTTCTTCTTTTAATCAGTTACTAATCCATAAGTGAAACTTGTTTCTCACCTATGATAATTCATTTTTCTAAGAGCCTTCTGACAAGGATATTGTGAAAAACTTGTAAGAGCCTTCTGAATTGATAACCCATATTCATGTGCTATTTCGCTTCTTCACAGAAACACACTAACTGTATGAGACACACATTTCCTCTATAAGAAAAGTGTTTAATTATTGATACTGAACTTTGTATCTCTTATTTATCCATATACCTCTTCATACTTATTCAACTGTCTACCCCTACGTCATCTCCCAAGCCTTTCCTTAAAGGTCATTTTCTTACTCTTTCACCAAACACAGCTACCCCCAAGCAATAGTTACCTATCATTGTGCTTTACATGTATAAATATGAATTATTTAATCATGATCAAGTTAATTTAGAACTCTTTAGTGATTCCATGTGGTTCTTGAAATTTGTTTCTGTTAATTTTATTAATTGATTCTGAAGCCAGCTCTACTAGTGAGATTGCACTTACAGGCAGTTAGGCATTTCTTTCCCCATATAACAAACTCCAGTCTGTCAAATTCCCTGAGCTGTTTTTAGTGTATAATGATCTAAAACTGCTCATATATTTAATTTTACCAAAATGTCTAGTGAATGTTTTTTTTTATTATTCCTGATCCCTTATGTGTGCTATAGGCTCTGTATCAGGCTTCATATTTTTGGGAAATCTTTTATTAAATTCTAAGTCATTGGCAGTCTGCTTCCCAAAATCCTTGTTCCTTTACCTTACTGATTCTGCACTTAATTTTCCAAATTGTGTTTTGGTTGCTTTTTGTTTGGTTGGTTGGGTTTTTTTTTTTTGTGTGTGTGTGTGGGGTTTTTTGTTGGTTCATTTGTTTTAAGAATATCAGACCCTAATTTAGGAATTTATTCTCAATGTCCTACATTGGCCTGCATAACTGTCATCTGTAAACTAATTAGTTGACAGCAGTAGTAGGAGTAGATCCAAGATCATCCCAGCAGAAGTAACTGTTCAAAGTAATCAAAAATATTGTCCAGTGTATAAAAACTTAGGCATTAGTGTTATAAGCACTAAATCATTAATTTGGCTATAGCTGTACATGTTATTAATTTAACCAAATGTAGTTTCTTTGTATTTTTGCACAAGAAAAATTATAAAAATACAATTGTTGAACTCAAGCTCATCTAATAAAAGAAGGAAGGAAGCACAAATCTTTCAGTGATGCTTCATAAACTGGTTTTGAGACTTCAGTGATCATAGATTTAATCTATGAAATACGATTTTGACAGTGTCAAGTAAAATTTTTCAGACTATGGAATTTATTTACATCTTCATTTAATAAGGTAAGGAAAAGTAATTTGAAGAAATATAGCAAAGACAAAAGCAAATCTATACTACCTGAGGAGTCGTAAGTCAAAATGAAAAGGGTGTACTTCAACCTGAAAGCCATTGTATAAATGAATTATAATGTATTTGTAATGAAATATATTTACATTCATGTGTGCATAGCAGAGCAAAACGGATTCCAAAAGAATCTTAACAGTGCTGAGTTTCTTCTTATTTAAGTTAGGAAATTTCAACACTATCCAGTTACAGAATGTTAGCATGGCTTTTTTTTACTTAACTCCAACCCCAAGAATTCCTATTATCCACTCCCAACAACAACTCATTCTTTAAAAGACCTTAAATAATCCTACTTTAAGTATATACAAGAATTTAAAAGTGAGAACATAATTTTGAGTATGGATGTCTAACATGTCTCAGCAAATAAGGATGAGGCTGCTATCATTGTGCTGCAATCAACATTTTTGATGTTTACTCAAGCAGTATAATTGTGATTTATTGTCTTGTTATTTCTGTCACATCATCTCTTAAAAATGAAAATAAAATAAGTGTTTGGTGCCAGAAGTTGACAGTGAATGACCCTAAGCAGAGAATTACAATGCTCCTCAAACACATAATTTTAACAAAATCAAACCTACTATACAGAATACAAACTTGGCATTTTTCCAGATACCCAAAACCTACAGATTTTAGGAGTGGCAGCTGTTAAACAAACACGTAGAAAATATGTGAAGTGTAATTTATAAGTAATCGGAAGGCATTCACAGAGCAATGAATCTAACTTATTAGCAACCAGCTACAGCTGAGCATTGCGGAGGAGGGAGAAGGGAGTGAAAAGAGAGAGGGAGACAGAGAGGAAAAGACAGAGAGAAAGAGGAAGAATGAGAGAATAACAGGGAGAAAAATGTACTGCTTTCCACAACCAGTATATATCCCAAAGGATGGATGCAGGGACATGTCTCCATTCATTTTTGTTTGGGTTCATTTTTTGTTGGTATGTTTTGGTTTTTCTCCACTTGCTACTGCCCTTCTGGATTCTTCTTCATGTTGTCTTGCTCTCCTTCTTAGTGTTGTGGCTTTTAATCCTCCATTCAAGGACTGCAACAGACTGATGTTGATCAGTCTCACAGCAACCTGTTACTTCTTGGCTGAAATGAGACTAAATTCCTCAAGATGCTTCCCCATCCTTCATACTTCGTGTCAGAATAGCCCTGTGCTATTTGTGAATGCTAGTGTAATTGGGGCAATGAGTGATAATAAAGGTTTCAGGTAGTCAGAGAAAAACAGAGGAAGGGTAAATCATTCCTTTCTTAAAATCTTCTCTCCAGGAGGAATAGATTAAATCATACTTGCTGGACCAGGGTCCTGACCCAGCTAACAGTAAAGGCATTGTGGATCAAGAGCATGATGACTCAGACTCACAGGATGCTGTTCCTCAGAGTGGTGTCTACATGAAGCATCTATTTTATTTATACTTTCCTGCAGTTGCTTATATTTTTATTTTCTGTCAAGGAAAACTAGTTACTTTCCTCTTCTTCATCTCTATTAATAAATAGGTTCCAAAGCATTCTAAAAATAGACTTGTTGGGAAGATTCCTAATCTGAATAACCCAGAATTGCTGCTTTCAGAGGAAATAAAAAAAAAAAAAAATCTTGCAGAAAGTTCTCGTTATCATCATATACTCTTTTATGCACACTTTTCTATTTGCATTCATCTCCAAAAACAAGTGACATGAAACATTCAAAACATAACATACAAATCATTCAGGTAGATCCCAAGTGCCTTACAAAAATAGTGATCCTTTACTGTGCCATTTTGCTAGGAACAGATATTGACATTTTATTCCCCCTCTGATTCATTGGGAGGAGAAAAAATTAAATACAAGGCCAAAAATCATAAGCTGAATAATATCTGACTCTATGGCTAGTTTAATTAAAGTCAATATGCCTACTGGTGGATGTGGTTTAGCTTTCCATCAGTGAGGGTAAAAATATCATCCCAAGATGTAAATTCTTTAAAACTCCTACTTGGATTCCTTTTTGTTTCATGAAGTAGGATGCATAGAGCCTCATATAGTCCTTTTGGACAGAAAATTACCATAGAGCACATTAGCACAGGGAGTTTTATCCTCCTGTATCATTCCTGAAAGCAGTTGTACTTTCTCTGCTTTGTGTTTGCAATCTCTGTGTGACAGCTAAACTGTTGGTTAATATGACAGGGACTGAGCCCAGAACCTCAAGAGCTAAGAACATTAAACGCAACAACTTGAGCTAAAAAAAACAAGCCTCTGAACCTGGGAGCTGTAGCACTCATCGTCTGTGAATAACTCACTACTAAGTTGCACTTGGTCTGACTGCTGAGCTCTGATTTACTTTGCATAATTTCAGACAAAACTTTTTTGTTCACATATTTACACTCAAATACTTTATTCATTTTTTGCTGATAGTTTAGCTTTTTATAAATGGCAGAAAAGGTTTTCAGATAAAAATAGCAGACACACCTAAATGATTTTCTCTGATTTCCAGTAAGGCTTAGTCCAAGGGTATGAGGCACCATTTAACTTCAGCTATGTAAAATAAAATGTCTAACTGAAAATCAGCTAAGGTACCTTTACAGCCAATGGAAAGAAACAAGTAAAGCTGTTCATTTTGCTATTTTATTTGACTGTTCTAGTAGAATGAATAAATTCTAAAGACACCAGTCCCTCCACGGGGTGATGGTCTTTCCCACCTGCAATGAATATCAGCTTCTGAAATACAGATGTTGAGTGCTGCTTGAGATACCATTTCCACTTGGCTCCCAGCCATCACTCCAGAATGGAGTGGACACTTTTCATAGCTTTTTCGTTATGTCTGCCAATTCTGACCTGATGCCTCAGATACCCTACAATATCTGAAATAGCAGTGCATAACTATGCTTAGATACCTGAACTACTCCCCTGACTATAGGCAATGAAGGGTGGTAAGGGAATTAATAGCACTTGAAATACTAATTTCACTGACGTCACTAGTTTTTGTTGTGCAAGTGTAGACTGTTAGCCCTCCATGAGCCTCAGATTAGCAAAGAATACACCTGAGCAGACAGTCTAGGTAGATAGCTGAGAGTATTTGCAAGTAATCTTCATATCCTTTTCTGGAAAATTTAAGTATCGAAGATCGTTATGCATAATTATTTTTCAGCAGAATAAAAGGATTCCCAAGTAAGTTTACCAGCTGGGCTTGAGCATTTTGTGCGTTAAATAACCAAAAAGAAGAAAAAAATGACAAAAGAGTTAACAGTTGGCTCAGAACATGAGTAGTGAATTGTGTAATTTTTTACATTTTGAGTTTTGCTGCTGGGAATACCTTTATTTCTAATCAACAGAAAAAAATCACATAGTTTTAAAAAGAAATGTGCATGATTACATTATACAGTCATGCAATCTATGCTTGTGAAGGTTTTATTATGGAAAGTTGTTTGCTTTGTCTATTAAGAAACTGTATAGTGTCTGATTCAAATGAAATGAATAGGAGTCTGACAAACAGTGAAGGAACTGAAATTTCACAACTATCCTCTACTTTGAAGTTTAAGTTCTTTTAAGAAGAGATCAAGTTTACATAGATTTTCTGGATGTTTTCTTACAGTCCTCATAATAGCGTGTTTTTTACTCCTCAATGCAAAAATACTTCAAAACTAAAGAAATAAAAATGTTCGTATGTAATACATTATAGCAAAACCAAAAGAATTCATGTGTTTTTTTTAGAAAGATTTATGAAAACATTTTAACTGTTTACAATGCTGGTCATTTTCTAACAACTTTAAGAACATGATCTTAAGCCCTTCTGAGGTTAAAGACTGACTTAAGCGGCATCTTAGCTGAGTGACAGCAAAGGAAATGCTCCACTGCTGATGGTGTTCAAGTCCAGGCTGGACATAGCCTTGGGTGGCATGGTTTAGTGGGAGGTGTCCCTGCCCATGGCAGGGGGGTTGGAACTAGATGATCTTCAGGTCCTTTCCAACCCTAACTATTCTATGATTCTATGATAGTCATTTACACACTTCTAGTGGGAGATGAAAACCATAAATAAATGGAATTCCTTTAAAAAAATGTGTTCTGCAAAGAGTAGTAATGTATAATTGTGAACACCAGTTCTCTAAAATCTCGATGGATTTATCTCCCTCCTCCTGACAAAAAACAAAATCAAAAACAAAACAGTAATTTGCATCTAAGTTCAACTGGCTTCAAAAAAAAAGAAAATAAAATAAAATAGCCAGATCAGTCTTCTCTGTAGATTAATATGCCATTTCATTGAAAAAAAAAATCAATGTATTCTAAAATTACAAAAGCTAAAAATATCCACCAGATTCATACAGAAAAATAGCAGGTTTGCAGAAAAGACTTAGAGCTTTCAAGCATTTAATTTAAACAGGCAATGTGTGTTGCTTTGCCTGTCACTAGAAGCTGTTGCATTTATAATGTTACTTTCCATTATCTTTTCCCTTCCTCTGAATTTTTGTTTTTGTTATGTAAGTCACACAGATTCTTTCTGAACATGCAGTAGTGATACTAAATCTTCATAAATGCATAGAAGAAACAGGACATCAATAAAAAGTACCTGGAGTGGAAAGAGTTTTGACAATAACAAAATTTTTAAAAATTAAAGTTAACACAGCAGTCTCCAGTCAGACGCTAGCATGAGTCGTTGATCAGATATATAGCTCTCCATGTAATTGTTTCCTGCTTAAATCCTTCAGACATCATTCTAGACTAGAAAGAAATACACTAAGATGCCATTCCCTACTGGCTACCTAGGCTTTTTCAGAGTCTCAGGGGATTTAAACTGAGTCATGTTTATTGAATTATAATCATGTGAAAAGCAGAAGTCCTCTCAGCAACTGAGTCTCTGAAAGTCAAGGATCTCAGGAGCTTTCCACACTCGGAGCCACTCTGCAGTGGCCAATGTAAGCTACTTTCTGCAGGTTTAGATGTTTGTGGCTTTCAGCCATTGGTCTGCCTTCTCCCAATGGACTGAGAGGGATGATGAGGGAAAGTTGAAATAATGAATCTGCGGTCATTATTATCTTACTGATCTTATATGGATTTGAAGAAGATGAAGATTTTCCGGTTTCTCCACAGTCCTTCAGCTGATATTTCACATCTTCATAGGCTCAGGGCTAAAATTATACACTGACTACTACTTCTGCCTAACTCCTACTTCATGACTTAGAAAACTCTAGAAAATCCTCCCTTCCTGAGCAGTTAAGCCCTCTAAATACTTTGGCAGCAGATCAAAATTGACACCCATGTGGAAAAGCAAGAACTGTGTAACTTCCAAAATAGGCAGTTCTCTGAGCACAGATGGATGAACAAAGTATAAAGGGGGTCAATACTGAACATCAGAAACCTCCATAACCTGGGATATTCTTCAACTTCAGTGAAAACAAAACATAATTCCTTTGCTGAAAGGGAAAAGTTTACATACACCATATTCAGTGACTGGAGATAGGAATGTCACATTTTACTGATGTTCAGCCTGCATATAAAGCAGCTCACAAGCTCCCCTAATGGCTTTTTAGCCACTCTCTATGACAGCATCACTCCTACTAACGCATAAAAGTAAGTTGTTGGCTTTTGCATGCTGCTGTCTGAGTTCTTTCAGTTCTCTATCCATTAGTACTGCCATTAGTACTTTTTCAAAACCTTACTATGTAATTGTGGATACTGCTGATCACAACAAATCTTTAGAAAATGTAGCCTCACATCTATTTACTTCCCTAATGACTGAATTTCACTTCGTTCTTCTGCTGTCAATTTGCTCCTTAGAAATCTAGGATTTTATTTATTTATTTAGTAATTTGTGTATGTGTTTAAGACAGCCTGACTTAATTGCCACTCAACTTAGGGTAATTGCATGTTAGATGTTATAAATGGACGCAAAGCATATATTTCACTAAGAATCAGAAGAAGAGAAAAAAAAATAACAACGAGCAGGCTTTAGAAACACTTATAAGCCACTTGTCTATCCATACCAGCTGTTTGACACTAGCACTCTCCTTGAAACCATTTTTAGACTGAAACCACATAGCAAAGATATTTCTGAAATGTTAATGTTTTCATGTCTAAGGCAAGACTGGATTATTCTCCCCTGAAGATTTTTAGCAGGCAGTTAGGTCTTTGCCAGCACCAACAACATTTTGGACCCCTACTGATGATAGAGTAAAAAAACTACCCTCTGTCTTATATTCAGGGAATAAAAGCTGCTTGTGACTCACACTGCTTTACTCCTCTTGAATGCAGCTATCTTTTTCTCATCAGTGTTCAAGTAAATTTATAAGGGTGCTTTAGTGTGAGAAAACTGAAAAGGCTGCTTATCCTCCAAACTCACTATGTTGGCTTTTTTCTGAGAAATACTCATTGTTCAATAATGATATTCCCTGCCGAACTCACCAATTGAATCTAGGGAAGAGATAGGGAAGATATTTCAAAGGTCAAATTGAATAACAAGTTTATCAGTGTGGTCCATAAAGTTCATAATGTGTATTTATTTAGGGCTTTTGCTGGGACTGGGATTGCACAACGTGGAATGTCCTTTTGCAAGACTTGTCCCATGTGTTCGGAGCCTAACAATTCCAGAAATTTGCCATGGAGAGCCTGCAGTTATATACTTCTAATCCGGGAATGATGGGGGACAGCCCCTTCATACCACCCTGGCTGAACCAAACAAGCAGAGGGTCATATCCGTTCTTTATTTGATGTTACGTCTTTTGCACAGTCTGCCAAAGAAAGCTGAAATCTGTGTTCATTCCCAGCAATGGGGTTGCTGAAGACAATCTGTATGGGTGTCTTGAGAGCTGTCCATATGGATTCCCAGGGAAAGCAAAGACAAAATGACAGAAAAGAACAAAGCACTGTTACTCCCTTACCAGCACTGTTTTGGTTTTTTTTTGTTGTTTTTTTTTTTTTTTTTTTTTTTCCTGTAGGCTCACGCACACAGCACAGGCCAAGGTTGTGTTTTTTTATGCTTTGGCAACATCCCGAATGCCCCATCATGCCAGTATCATTTGTTACTACTAGAGGAGCAGTGAAGTAGCACCTTTGCTGCATCTTTCATAGCAAACCTGCTTAACAGTAGCTCAAAGCATGTGCAACGTTTTTCTCATACCCAGCCTGTTCCCTGAGAGCACCAAAGGCCAAGAATTTTAGGTACTGGGCGAGTGCTTTGAAAGAATACAAAAATTCATCCACTTGTGTGACCTTATTGAAGCCCAAGCTAGGTCAAATGGAGCACAGCAGGTCAAAATTTTGAATGCATCTTTGGGAGGAAAGGAAACATGGGAGGAAGTGACAGTAGACATTAAAATACTATATATAGCGTTTTGCCAATTAAAGCCTGACATTTCAGATGGTTTTGAAGCAGACCTGCTTGAGTATTACATAGGTGGTCAGAAAAATTATTCAAATTCATGTGGCAAGTTTCCTATGCTCTTAATTATGAGTTGTAACTATTTTAATTTCTCTGTAACAGTGAGTAACTGCAGCCATTTTGGGTTGAGGTCTAACAGCTTCTTTAAATCTTTAACAATTGAAAACCCGCAATTCTTTTATTGTTTTCCTCTGAAAATGGAACTTTAAAATATTTTAAACTGCTGTGGGAGGAAAAAAAGTCCTTATCTGGAACAAATTTGAAATCGAATTTCCATTTTCCAAATTCTTGAGTAGAGTGCCTTATAAGATGATCCAACAGTTGCAGCTGGAGGATAAGGAAATAATTTGCTTAGAATCACAGAATCATAGAATAGTTAGGGCTGGAAAGGACCTTAAGATCATCTAGTTCCAACCCACCTGCCAGGGGCAGGGACACCTCCCACTTGACTATGTTGCCCAAGGCTCTGGCCAACCTGGCCTTGAACACCGCCAAGGATGGAGCATTTACCACTTCTTTGGGCAACCTGTCCCAGTGCCTCACCACCATTACAGGAAAGAATTTCTTCCTCATATCCAATCTGTTTAATTCCCCTGTTTAAGTTTGAACCCGTTAAAAGTCCCTCATGAAGAGTCTCTCCCCAGCATCCTTGTGGGCCACCTTCAGATACTGGAAGGCTGCTATGAGGTCTCCACGCAGCCTTCTCTTCTCCAGCCTGAACAGCCCCAACTTTCTCAGCTTATCTTCATACGGGAGGTGCTCCAGTCCTCTGATCATCCTCGTGGCCCTCCCCTAGACTTGCTCCAACAGTTCCATGTCCTTTTGATGTTGAGGACACCAGAACTGTCCACAATACTCCAAGTGATGTCTCATAAGAGCAGAGTAGAGGGGCAGAATCATCTCCTTCGACCTGCTGGTCATGCTTCTTTTGATGGAACTTAGAGCAACTGTGCAAGTTACCTCTCCAAACCACTTCATCTGTTCTTTTTCTACTGGTCTTAAATTTGTGTCAGATAATGTGAAAGGTCTATCGGTATAATTTAGAGTTCGTAGGAGAAAAATAAATCCAGGGAATAATCTTAATAATTATCTTAAGAATCTAAGGATTGCTTAGGAATCTGTTTTAAGAAAGAAAATTTGCTTTTAAAACAAGGAAGATGTTATGATGTATAAAAAAATATCATACAGTATGCTGGGAGCTTTACAATGTCTTTATACAAAACTGCAATGCAAATTAGTAAAGAATATTTGGAGCCTTGTCTCAGGTATCTAGCAGTTTCAAGAAAAGCATTACTTAAGTAGAAGTGCTCAGAACACAGTCACAAAAATGACACTTAGAAAAACTCATAATAAAAGCATAACGTTTCTTTTTCTTTGCATGGTGGAAAAACAAAGGTTAGAAAATAATTAGTAATATATCAAATGTAGATTGAGTAGATTGGGAACGTCTTTCTGTATCATAGAACAATGACTGACTTTACATGAGAAACAGGTATGATATCAAAACACAGAAACTGCTGAGACAAGA
Source organism: Ara ararauna (assembly GCA_028858755.1). Lineage (NCBI taxonomy): Eukaryota > Metazoa > Chordata > Aves > Psittaciformes > Psittacidae > Ara > Ara ararauna. The sequence goes on from CM054379.1 coordinate 27,551,911, forward strand.
ACTTAGTTGAAAATACAGAGTGAGCAGACTTCTACAAATTCTCCAGACTGCTCATAATTACAGTAAATTATAATGAATGTTGTGGAAAGGATAGTGTGCCCTGGTGATAGCCATTGTATAAAGATGAGTTAGTGAGTTAGAAAAATACATGGATTGATCTAATAAAAGAAAAAAAAAAAACCAAACCAACAAAAAGCTCCAAAGAAAAAACCACCAACATTTTTTTTTTTTTAATTAAATGTAAATAATATAAAATTTGGCTGTTAAGGTTTGAAATTTTAAGCTCAATTTATATACTCGACAGTTCTCTGATCCAGTGTAAATCAGCCCCCTAGTTTAGGGGGTACAGTAGGGCATATCATAAAAATTAATAACCTGGGGAATTGCATAGTGCTTTTTTGTTGATTTGCTTTGTGTAGATATAGAGAGAAACTAAAAAAATAAATTCTTGAGACTCTTTATTTCTCTGCCCTGAATAATATCTACCTTTCAGTTACATGGATACACAAAATTTAGATAAAACCATTCAAATCATGGATATTCTCTATGGTCAAGCTAAGACTCTAACTCTCAGTACTCTAAAATGGCTGATACAGTCATGCTCAAATTTTTAGCTGACATTAATGATAAAATGGCCATGAGTGAGTACATTGTTTTATTTCTGCAGTGGAGGATACATTTTATCTCCCTTCTTGTTTTATCCTAATAATATTCCACTCACTGCTGCCCCATTTGCTGTCAGTGTCTGAGACAGCCCATAAGATCTGAGGGCAAGTGATGCCTCCTGAGTAGAAAATGAATTCAGAATTCCTTTTTTAGACCACTAGATGACTTTCTGATCTATTGAAATTTAGTAGAAAAGCCATAGACCCTGAGAATACAAAAATGGATGCCAAGGGGTTTTTCATTTGTTTGTTTGTTTGTTTGTCTTTATTTGTTGTCGTCGATATCAATAGTTTATGTTGTGAAAGTGTGGGACAACCTACACAGAGATCAAGACAAAATTAAACTTACATATTTTTACAGTCACACCCCTTTGTTTGTTCCCTTCAAGAATCTCCAAAGACTTAAAGATAATTAATCATACATACATGAAAAAGGAGGAAATAAGCAAGCTTGACAAACCCAACAGGCAAAGGTGAAACTCCAGTGTTGAGGCCACCACATGCAAAATAGATAATGGCAAGAAACAGTGTCTGGTGTACATTCCACTGATGTTATTTTGCCCTGAAACCTCCCTGTAGTTTTAATTTTTTCCTTCATCAGTTTCAGCTTCTTCGTGAGAATTGGTAGTGTTATTACTCCACTTCTATCACAACAGTTTCAGGAAGTTGCTATAGCATAAAAGTTAGTTACTCTGCTTTCTACTTCTCTCCCTCCTACCTCCCTCTCCCTTCCACTACAAAGATAGTATCGTTTCTAACAACAGGGACTTGAATGGAGGTGTATGGAAGAAAAAGATCAGCTCTAATTTGGCATTCCACAACTGATTGATATCTTGATAAAGGTCATTCTGAATCATGAACAGTAAGGCTAGCTGCAGAGCAGACATCTGCAATATTTTAGAACTTGAGAAACCTAGTTAGCTGACCAGGTAGATTATGCAGCCCACTGAAGAGAACTAGTGGATGAGGACTTACAAATCCCGAGATGCAGTCTGATGTGATGTCTTCTAGTGAATAGAAGAGCTGCTCTTTGGTCTTTAGAATCTTAAGCAGACTGCTGTGCTATGAGTAGGAGGCTATTCACTGTTATCTATTAAACTGTATCACAATAGGCAACTCAACAAACCAAGTTTTGACAGGATTACTTCTATTTATGAAAAGTCCTGTGGAGGCATTTCTCACTGAGAATGGTCACGTGAGCAATCCAGCCCTTGGCTTAGCCCCACCCTTCTAGTGAGCAGAGAGTACCAGGAGGGGTTACTGGAGGACGCCTTTCCAGAAGTTGCCTTTCCAGAAGTTGCCAGAAGTTGCTGGAAGGGGACGCCCACTTGGTGACATGAAGAAAAACTTCAGGAGCTGCCACCAATCACAAGCCGTTGCTAGGATCTGACTCGGAGGCAGAGCCAATCAACTGTTGTGGAATGTTCTAGTGTTCTGAAACTTTTCTATAAAAGAGATGCTCATGCACAACAAATTGTTCAGCGTTTAATCACATTGATCATTGTTGCGTTGTTCCATATGCCCCGCAAAGTCCAGTAACTAGAAATCCTACAGAAAATGTTTACTCTTGTGGGCATATTTACAATCCTTCACAACATAAATTACTGTCATGTGGTACAAAAAAATCCAACATGTCCTAAACCCTAAATACCTTTATCTGTGTCATTGGTTGCTGCTTATGACTGAAGGAGTAAATGGGACAAATTTGAAGATCACGTAAAGTGAATACTAACCTAGCTTAGTTTTTGCTACCATGATCATAATCACCAATTAACTAGGAGAACCTGCAGAAAGGTAGAATTTTTTATTAAATAAATTCACCTTTGATATTAGAGAATTGTGCAGTATTAGCACTTCAATATCTTCCTAATTTTAAGTAGTTTCTTTCATGTTCAGTGCCATGGCAGCTACAAACAGACTATAGCCACAGACAAATTGAGTCTAGAGAGAGCTTCAGAAGCAAGTTTGGGCCTCATTCAAAAACCTTTGAAATGGATGAAAGGGTGTCTATTGACTTTAATGGACTTCGGCTTGAACTCTTCCAGCTGCTAGAGGAAGTCTTGGGTTCTGGTCATGGCTCCAGATTTTGTTCATTCATTTTATTCAATTGCTGCTTATTTATATGTATTGAACAGCACTTGGAATAGGTCCAGGAATACTTTTGCCTACCACAATGGTGCTTTAACAGTGAATACAAGAAATAATCTTTTTTTTTTTTAATGACTCAGACTTTTCCATGATTTCCTGCATAGTGACACATTTTCATTAGGGATATCTTCCATCACTCCAGATGTAGGCCAGTGGTGACAGGACAAGTGAGGTAAGATGGAATGCTCATGGGCAAACGCATACTCATGGACAAAAGAGGAAAGGAAATACTGTCTGCAACAAAATTACTTCTGTAACTATTCAGGCCTGGGTCAAAATTACACATACAAAGTTGGAGCAGAAAACAGTTTTCATTGCATTTCACTGGATTCCAAAGCTGCCTCACTGTGGGAAAAGGCAGGACTGCAAGCATTATAAAGAACTCTTAGAACTGTGAAAAAAAAAAAACCCACAAAGCAGCTTTTCTGCTTCAGAAAATCTGAAGAGGTTTCTGTGATTTTAAATAGTCAGACTAAGTCTTTAAAAGTTTACAGCCTTTATATGAGTGGAATGTGCTGATCTAAGAACATGACAAGGGGAACGAATGGTCCACCACCTGCTGCCTGAATCAAGCACTCACCCTCAGGTCACTAGTCTTGTCAAATAGATTTGCATTGACAGAGTATGAAGTGGCATTACTATCAAAACATATAAGATTGTCTTTCTTTTGAAGAAAAACAACAGCTGCACTAACTTTGAAGTTTGAGGACAGGAAGGCAGTTAGTTCAAAAGTACTAGATACAAATGGGGAAATTAATTCAATGCTGCCACTAATAGAAACTGACAGTTTTAAACCCTGAAAGATTGGTTTCTTATAACAGTTTTCAATGACGTATCCCTAGCTAGTAAACTGATTTGGTACCATAAGAGTAGGATCACTTGAATAGCCATGTCCAGTCCTCAAAAAAACCTAATCTTTCTGCTATACGTAAATAGATTTCACAGAACAGCTACTCTGTGTGTCACCATACCCTCATGAGCCACAGACTGTGTTCCAATAACCCAGGTCACAGTAATAGAGTAGAAGAGATTGTGGGAATTGCACAAATTCTGTTAGAGAAAATTTTGCAGATGATGTTAGACAGTGGACTACACCATGTGCTACAGAGGAGCAAACTCACCTCTGCTTGCAAAAGACTAAACAACAATCTAGTTGATAAGTCCTTGAACATATGAACAAAATACAGCAATTAAGTACTTGAGAAATCATAGAGCTGTTAAAGAACTCAAACTTGGGTCTTCTGCCTGCCTTTAGCTCTGTCTTTATTTCACCTTTCTTCCGTTTACATTATCTTAACATCAGGGCCTCAGCTTTAGAATTTACTTTGAGATTTCTCAGAGCTCTGTTACAATCTCTTGCATCAGTTTCAAATAATTTTCAGCATCGTTTTGAATAACAGCTGAGTTGCTAATCCTAAAATATTTAACTTAATTACAAATGGTTACATGCATTTCTTACACTTCATTCTCCTGAAATGCAGTCTGTTGTCTTGTGGCTGTACTGACCACCGCTACAACTAAGTAAATGAGTTTTGGTGAAGACAAATGAATCTCTGTCTGATTTGGCATCCTGTCACCTATAAAAATACTGAGCACAATAAGTGTTAAAGCTTGTACGTATATGGCTACCTAGCTGACATCCTAGAGGATCCATTTCTGTGTGAGGATTAATAATTTTGGAATGCTTATTTTTCTCACTAACAAAAGACATCCTTTAAAATGGATTCTATATTAGTTATCCATGTCTTTTCTGCCTGTCTGCAGGTATGCTACCTAACACTAAGGTAAGACTAATGTCAACAACCACCTCAGAATTTTCAGCAAGTACAGAATATATCTGCTCTTTTCTTTTAACAGGATCTGCTATAACTGGCATAAAACATTAATTTATAAAAATGTGCTGATTTTTTGTTTGGACAAACTTAAATACTTCATTAACTATATTTGAGTAGTATGGAAATCAGCTTTACATTTACAACATCTCTCACATTATTTTCCCTCATAAAAGTTAAAATCAGTTGCAGATCTCCTAAAATGAGCCATCAGATTAACATTTTCAAAGTTATCATTGGCGGGTTCTCACGATGGAAATCTATTCCTCTGGCAGGCCACCAGAATTTAAATTTGGCAGGATGTAGTGTAGTATAAGGTTTACTTGTTCAATCAAGCATTCAATTAACTAACATGTCAGTATGTTGGTCCTTTGTGAGAAAATAAAAGACAGCTGAAGTGCATTGAGCCATCTGAATGAATAGTTGTGTAATTAATATTTGTTTTTAATTTATTGAATATGTCCAGATGCTCTGGCAATCATTTCCTGGAAAATCCTTAAAATAATTGGCTGAGCTCTGTAAACTTACCAAAGGGCAGCAGGTTTTCCTCTGTGTGTGATTAGAATTGGGAAAATGATTCAGGAGAACTTTTTCAATTTTTATTTTTTTTTTCATTTTTAAGAATATTGTTTATAGTTATGACATAATTTCTGTGTAATTGCCTATTTGTCAAATACTAGGGTTTATTAATTATGTACAGTCTCTCTAAGATTGTCACTGTTTTGGGATTACACAGCATTCTCCAACTCAGTAAGTTTATACTGATAATTGAAATCAGATTAAACACATCTTTATGTAACAAAACATTGCATTTCATCAAGATTTCAGTGTAAATGGGATGATTCTCAATTAACCAAAAGAGATAAGAAGCTAGGCTGATTGGCTATATTACACCTTTTATACTTTCATTGTTGGATTGAACAGACACCATGGGAATTGCAAGGATGTTTCTAAATATCATAGAATCATAAAATTATAGAATAGTTAGGGTTGGAAAGGACCTTAAGATCATCTAGTTCCAACCCCCCTGTCATGGGCAGGGACACCTCCCACTAAACCATGCCACCTGATACGATAATACAGGCCCTACTGAGAAGACAGTTATGTGTTCCACTGTGCCACATCCAACACACTGGTCTGTATGTCTGGTAAGTTCTAGAACTGCTGAACTGTTTTTTATCTCCATTCCATGTTGCATTTGCATCATTCAGCTATACATTCCCCCCATTCATACATTGGATGAAATGTCATTTGCAGAAGGATCATTCCCACTGCTATCACCCCTGTCTTATTTTTCCTCTGACCACAGTTGCATTGATTTTTTTTCTACTGCCTTCTTCCTGGCTAACAGTTAATGATCACACTCAATATACAGATAATAGAGATGCCAGTATCTTTGTAGCAGTTAGCTGTGATCACACAGAGCCATTCTCACACACAAACAAAAGCAAAAACAGAGATCCCATAAGCATTCATATACATAGACACATTTATTTGAATGATAATGGAAACCTCACCAAGAAGGGGTAGATTAGCTCATGAATCAGATGTAAGGAATACCTCTTCAAGCTCAACATCTTGCGTTCAAGATATAATGGCTTCATTTTTAAGATAAACTGCTTAGCAGCTACCTTTTCTACATGAAATACACTCGTGCTAACCTGTATGTTTAAAAATCCTGACTTATTTAATGTTTAGTAGGATACAATATTTAATTCCATGTTTTGTAAGATTTATTTTACAGCTATGAAAACTTTTTAAAATATGCGAGTAGTATTTTCCAAGCTCCACTTAAGCTGTCTTCAACTTTCAGTTTCTGACTGAAGACTGCTCAGGAGATTCATTTTCAGGTGGCAGAAGTTTGACACAGTTTGGAAAAAATAACCAGTTTGAGTGGTCTTCAGTGAAGTACTGAGAAGATGAGGCACCACAAATGACTAGTCATATTCGTAAAGGACTGACCATTATGAACAAAATTAATACAAAACTAAGTTTCATGGGTTTGAGCTAGTTTGAACTGGTCAAACTAGTTCATGTGAGATTTGGAATGCTTAAAGAATGTGACTCAAGTTTTCCTCCCAGTATGACAATTTTATTAAACTCAAAATGGTACATTTTCCTTTTCCATATCATTGTTTATTTCAGTAAAGCACACCTGACTTTTGAAAAAAAAGTCTATGGATCTTGCAAACCAAATGCCTCCCTATGTATTAATACAAATCTTGCTTCTGTTTCAAGGAAATAAGAAATATATGACATAATAGCCGAATAATATAACAGCCGAACATGAAAAATATTCTTCCTCTGACATTTTGTTCCTGCTTTATAATCCATTCACCTCATCGTGGACATTATTCTTGGGAAAGACGTTAAAAGCTCAAAGGTATACATGAAATTAAGGATTTAGGAGAATGAAATTGAAGATAGATTTTCAGTACTGATATATCCTGCAGTATGCAAACATTTGACATTACTATTGCTCTTGGGGTACATTATCAACAGAGAGTGAACTCAACGTTGGGTTCCTATGGATTAAGAGTACTACTAGCATGCTGTGAAATGGAAAAGCAAAAGATTATCTTCTTTTTTGTATTCAGTATACCTATGCAAGCTTCTAACTTGCCAAAATTTAAAAGGTATAATTCCTATAATTGATGCTCCTACACAGGGCAAGTTTTACCTACATGTTTATGAGTTTATCTATATACAAAGCATAAAAGTAAAAGAACAGCCTAAGATTTCTGCTGAGCACAACCTTTTTCAAAACCTTTTTCTTCTGCCAATCTTTTTTCCCCTATTCCTTCAACTTGAAAAACATAAAGAAGCAGGAAACACTTTTACAGCCTTTAGTTAGTGCTAATGGGACCCAGGCAATATTACTGCCAGGATGAATCTGCATATTAACTGACCCTTTGAGAAGGGGCCTAGCACCTGACACTCTTTTATATTGCCACAATTAAAATGAGTCAATGGGTCAATTAAAGTCAACTTTTCAGTATTAATAACCTTTGATTACACCTAACTGAGGAATCAAAGGTATAAAGTCAGCACAAGCTTGAAATGCTAATTCAGAAAGCCTGTCAGGTAAGCAGATGTATCACGTAACTAGGTTTGAATTTAACCCTTTAGAAGGGTTGTGTCATATTAGTGTATATATATATAGTTCTATGATAAACATTGACAGGTCCTTGCATTCATCTAGTGTACCTCTCTTCAATGAAGATGTAAACATGCAATCCAAGTGTCATAAAAGTAACTGTTGCTGATGCTTGCTCAGATGTTTTAATTACCAGCAGTGTTACAGTGGTCCATGTTTTGTTATAGTGGATTTATTTTCAGTAGCAATATATTTATTTCTTTAATTTAATAAAATTGTTTTATTAATGGACTTTAGCAAGATATATGAGTAAATTCTTTTTCTTCCATAGCTTCTGGAAATGACAGTATACTCTGGGCAAGAATTCAGTTCTGACAGTCTCTGTAACAATGATTTCTAGTGATGGGCTTGTTCATGGAAAAGGGCTTTATATCATCCACACATGGTTTGATGAAGAGGAATAATTTTTGATAGGTAAAAAGATCCATAATCTTTTATCATATGAGCCAAAAATTTCATGGGTGAGGACACAGAATAACTGGGCTATTTTAGTTCCTGAAATGAAATTTCATCTGTGAAGGACTCAGCAATCCAGTCCTCATGAAGCACTTGCAGATCTTGATAGAACTGGTTTTTACCCTGTATGCATTACGTAAGATTTTTAAGATCAGTCAGGGTTAGCTTAACTGTGGCCCAAATAACTTCGGTGCAAGTTCATCAATGAGTTCAATGGGGAGAGTCAAATCAATAGTAAGTGTTTTTCAAAGTCCCACCATTTAGCTTTTGAAGTATATGTATCAGTTCAAAGAAAGAGAAGATGAGAAAAATCAAGAAATATCAATGCCAGCCACCTCTTTACTTAAGAGCAACTATGCAACAGTGGTTGAGCATGTCTGAACAACAGAACAGCTAATTTCAGTGTTATGCTTCAAAAATAATATAGTGAGAGGAAAAACATTCAAAGTATGGAAAAACCATTTGTGGCACAATCCATTAAAATATGCCAGAAAGAAAGATGGATGGATACTTCACTGGAGCATTCTTTTATTTGTAAATACACAAGTCAGTAGCAGCATAGTTAATTCTAAAAGGGTACTTCATTATTGCAAGTAGTGCTCCTTGATATTTTTCCTCCAGTAAGTAGCAATATGTCAAACCCCACACATTTAACTCACTTCTTTTCATGTCAGAAGGCCATGGTATATCCTAAAGAACAAATATTTGAATAGTGTTAAAATCCAGTCTTGGGCACTCATCTGTTGCACAAGTAATATAGATACTAAAATGACTGCCATTTATTGCCCAAAGTAACAAAACAGTCAAGACTTCTTCTGTGTGTGTATGCATGATACATATACACACGGTATGCATATGTATATGTATATACAAGTATACCTATTAGTTATATATCAATATGCATATAAATTTCTGCTTAAATATTTACAAACAATATATTTTTCAGGCTCAGTTTTTATATTGCTTTCAGCTGACTGAAAGGGCATATGGAAACAATAGGAACATATGGAAAACATATGGAAAAGATCTGTTTTGAGACCAGATTGTGATATGTTTACTTATGTTGAATAACGTACAAGGAATATTCCTTCTGCGGCATAAAATACTATGAGTAAGTGTCACAATGCAGCAGTTTGTATTTATCTATGCTGTTTGATATTTGCCATTTATTTACCTGCAGCAGGGATAGTGTCATGTCAAAACTAAACCTGTGGTTTGATAGTTTCATTTATTTGCAAACTCTACCCCCTGACAATTTTCTTTAATTGAGGTTTCTGTTTTATTTACACAAGCTGGGAACAAGCTCTTACCTCTACTGTACAGGAATTACCAAAAAGGATTACTGAGGTCTCACATTTATAAGCATTATGTTGTTTAGATTACGAGCTTAAAAATATTACTTTTCAAAATAGATTGCCAATGCCACTCTGTATCCAAATAGTGTTTAAACTGTGAAAACTTATTTGCTACTTAAGGCTGAGGAGACACCGCATATTTTACTCACTCTATTTTGCCTAGGCAGTAGCATGGATCTCCAAAGTGTTAATGGTTTTACGTAAGAGGGGTGCACGGTTACTCACCCTCATGCACCGTGTAGAAGAGAAAGAACAGAATTTCAAGCTTAGCTCTAAACATCTTCCTTGAACAGTTTGACACTTAACTGCAAACTATCCCACACTTTTCTGTTGTACTCACATTGGTTCCAAATTTCACCTGAGTTCCTGTCAAAATAGCTGGAAATATTGGCTCTATAGCACTTCAGAGGCTCAAGCCTGTGCACTAAACTCCGATTTTCTAGTGTGCCCAACACAGCCATGCCAGAGAAAGTCAAAGGGATGTTTGAAAAGCAGTAACCCACTTTACCTAGGAAAATGTCAATTTGCATAGATGATTACGATATGTACAAGTAAGAATATGCAATTAAGGCCCTTCTTGTAAACATCACACACATGAGCCTTCCATTAATTCTATAGGATGTTGATGCTGAGGTCTTGATTCTGGTCTGTCCTACTGCTTGATTTTAGTCCAAAGTAAATGCCATATGAAGGGGGTAGATCTTCTTTTATTTTAAAGACCCTGATTGTGCAAATACCTGAAGAGGAAAGCAGTTTTATATGCATGGATTACCTGCAGAATCAGAAATGTTCCAAAGCCCCAAAATAAAAATATGAAAAAAAAAAAGAGAAAAAGTGTCACCATATAAAAGCATAATCACAGTCTGAATGGCCTCTGCTAATGGAAGTTCTACGATTCCTCTAGATGTATCCACCTGAATATGTTTGTGCTGGAGGCAAAATATTTAAAATTAAGATATTAAAGTCTATATTACTAGCTGCTCAACTATAAAATACTAAAAGACAAATTTTAGTTTATTTCTCAAAGATAAATATGGTTAAACTGTTAATTTCAATAGCATGATGACATTTCAATATACAAAAAAAAATAGCATTTCACAGGGGATTTGTATTATTTAGACAAGATAATAGTTTTGCAAAAGAGACAATGCAGAGTGCCACAACCACTTTTTAAAAAAATATACAGTACTGATAGTTTGCATCTGTATAGATTATATCTGTATAAGAGTAAATCCACTGATACGCCAAGTAACAGAAGATTCCTAGTTAATTTCCTTTCTCTAACCTAACATTTATGTAACTCTCTTTTTGATTTACAAGCAGTTCAGTAAAATATCTAATCTCAGTATTCATTAATTTTCTTTACAATAAAACTGTAAAAAAAGTCTGACAAATTAAACTAGTATTGTGTCAGAGGATTCATGAGCACAGGGCAGTTTTACATGTCAAATCTGAACTCCAAGTACAGAGAAGCTAGATATTTCAAAATAATAAAGTAAGCAAATAAATTCCAGACTTGACGCGGGAACACTGACACTCATGAACTATAACTGCAGCACTTGATCACACTCTAGTCATTATTATTATCCTTTAAATCCTAACTCTGCAGTGAAACTGCCCTAAACATGGAAGCCCCATCATACCTCCTTACATATTTCTGGATTAATTCTTTGGAACCAGGACTTTCATCTTCCTCCTGGGTTATACTGCATAAAACACACAGTTTGCACAACATAAGCAGCAACGCAACTTTTCAGTCACAGCCAGGTATAATTATGGGCATAATTACAGGCAGAACACTGTTTAACTACTCTAGCAGAAATCTTTCACAGAAAGTAACTAAACCTTAAAACCAACACCAACTATCCCAGCCAACTTTCTCTGTAGCTGGAGACAGAGGGTTGGGAATCGAGCAGGCTGAGGTACCTGATCCCACAAGATGTTGCGTGTCTTGAGGGAGACTGAGCATTCCCTCAACTCCAGTGAACACTGGCTGAAGTTACAGACATTTAACACATCATATATACAGGTCTATAAACTCTGACAGATTTTTGCACATCACCTGAATACAAAAGACACTAAAATGAAATTTGGCAGGATAATTAACACTATGCATACCCTAGCACAGACCAACAGCCACTTTTTCTCACACCTTTAACACTGCACCTTGTTACACCCTACTTTAAATCTGAAATCCCCATATGGATTGATAGCATATTGCCCTAAAAAAGAAGCTATGAGGTTGGTTGGAGGATTGGTTTTGTTTTGGGGATTTTTTTTTTTATTCTTTACAACCATAATGACCTAAAAGGGGAAAAAAATCCTAACAAATGAAAACAAAGTAACCTGGAAACAAAAGGTGGCAATTGAGACAAATTTTGACAGTGACAAAACCTATTTTGCTACAGTACTCTACCTGTATGCACAGCCAACAAGCAGCAAACATTCTAGTCATGACAGTAAAACATTCCACAAAAGCTCTCTGTTTCAAGAGGACATGAACTGAATTTTTAATAAAATGTTAGCCTCAAAACAATTCAGAAGATTACACTTTGAAAAGACAAAGAAAATCCTATCCAAGCAAAAGTGATTCTATTAAACTGTTACCCAAATAGCTAACAGAAAACTTGAAACAATACAAATGAAAAATGTGCTAAGTATCCTAACATTGCAGTCATGTTACAAGTCAATACTTCAAGAGCAATGAATGAGATATAAATATTTACCCTAGGTAGCCAGACTGAAAAACGTAAACAGACTCCACGGATTTAATATAATTTGTCAATATCTTTACTGCTGGAAATAGAAACGTTAACTCAGGCAGGACACTGATCCTGAAAGATGAGTATAATCCATTACATTTTTTACCTGTCAGTCATTCGCATCATTGCTTTTCTCACAGCTGACTGCTCCCCTTGCCTTACATTTTTGTTTTGAGGCACTGAACAAGCTATTATATTCATTTTTCACTTGGGTTTTTTTTCACTGCTTCCCTGCTGCCATCTCAGATCAGCACTGCCTGTTTCAGAACTAGTCTGTTTTCTTCCCTTGTTTCCACAGTATTGTCAACTTCCACCATTTCCTATCTCAGGTGGCCCTTCTGGTCTCTGAAATGCTACTTTAAATCTCACTTCTTCTCAAGGTCCACAAATTTTAACCACCTCCTAAACAGCAAAATCTGATCCAAAGGTCACTGAAGTCAGTGAGAGCCTTTCCATTAACTTCAATGAATCAGGACCAGATTGCTGTCAGTAACTGGGCTGAAATCTAGAAGAGGAAAAAACCATTAGAATCTGTATGGGTATCTTTGCTTTCAATAACAGACTGCTACTTGAACATAGTCGTGGCAATCCTAAATTAATAGCATCTGCAAACATTTGCAGTATTTTCTCCAGACCTTAGGCGAAGGACTAAGGCCTTAAGTTTGTTGTTACCTTTATCTGTACAAATCTGGAGTGATGACAAAGACATCTGACACAGCTTGAATAAGTAAGCACGGACTAGTTCCTATCACTTCCTGTACATACTACAAAACACCATTCTACAACTAGCAATGTAAAACAAGGAAAATTCTTGTGTTTATAAACCAGGTTAGTAAATCATTAAAAAAAAATGAGAGTTAAAATGGCTGTTTAGAGTGAGGGAATATTCGGAAAGCAGAATGAAAAGTTTAAAGCCAGAATATTTCAGGTTGTCACTAGTGAGGACGTGCAGTGCTGTTCTTGCAAGGATCCTCTAATTCTATATTATTCATCTAAGAACAATTTTAAGAAAAATATATCAAAAATAATGTGACTGTACTTTCTTCCTGCCTTCACAAATATTCTGTTATTTATTACCTTTTCATGGACTTCTCCCCGTCTCTTGCAACTGCAGCTCTGAAATGCATAATTTTTATGAGGAAAAATGAAAATTCTTTTGCCACCCCTTCCTTCTCCTACCACTTAAGTTTGATTTTTTTTTAAGTACCTTGGGTGTAAAGCCAGCGCCTTTCTGCAATCCCACAGTGCCCTCACCAAGTGGTGTAGGGAAAACAGTTCTAACAAACAATTTAGGAGATCTAACACAGTATGATAATTGAGATACACAAATACTACATAGAGTTCATGTCATGGAAAGCTATCGTTATCAGAGGGCAACTATTGCTAATCTAAAGCTAAAATATTACACATTTATTATAACATATGTTGCAATTTGAGGCTATTTCAGAAATTTGTCAGCAATGAGAATTCACATTTTTCACATCTTTAGCCTGTGCCGTACTAACCAAGATACTTAAGCGGAGGGGAGGAGGTAAAAGTAACACTGCCTATTACCACATAACTTTGCCAAGTGTAACAGCAAACCAAAGCCAGTCTATTGACCTTCACTGAAAGGGTGCAGCTTGTGGTTAGTTGGTTGTGGTTTTTTTGGTTTGTTTTTTTTTTTTTTTTTTGATTTTTCTGGTTTGTTGGGCTTTTTTTATTTTTTATTTTTTTTAAGAAAAGATATTTATGCTGACACTTTTATTTTAATGAAGTACACTCCACCCTCACAGCTTCAGCTATGGGAGGCAAACGCTTTGAGAAATGAAATTACTATTGCAACAGTGTTGCTTTTGACAGTGTTTAATAAAAAAGAGGAGCCAGGACACAGTGCATTGATAAGGGATGGAGTGTATTGTATACACAGAAGAGGAATATTACTTCTGTTCTGCCATCTGACATTGATGTTGGAAGAGGGGACAAAAACAAATGCATTTTTTTCCCAGTACTGAAACATGCAGAGACAAAATGCTTATCACAAGTTGTATGCAGCTCAAGAATAATTAAAAAGAATAGACTCTAGAAATGCCCCAGTATACTTACCATGTTGAGATTTTTTTAATATCTATTTAATACTCTGGTCTTTCACTTTAAAATTTAGAATTAAGCAATGAGTAAATAAGATCTGAAATACAGACAAGGCATTGCTCACATCACATTAAAAGGCATCTTTTAAATGCAGCTGTGGACTTCTAAACTTCAACTGAACAGGATTTTTTAGTTGCTTAGAATTTGAAATGCAAGATGAACTTGGCCACATTACATCTATTTTCTTTAACTGGAAAGTATGCAATGAATTGCTGGTTCAAGGAGGCAACATGCAGAATTCAAACCTATTTGTTTCTTGCAGGATTCTGTTGACCTATGCATGAAGAGGTATTGAAGCAGTGGTGCAGTGAGAATCACTACAGCGATACAAATCCACAGCTCAAGTGTGAGATCCTAGAGGCTGGATCTCTGAGGAGCAACACAGTGTACTATTCTCAAAGATACACCACTTCCTTTAACCAATTAACTGCGTTCAGGAAAACAGCTGCTCACCAACTTTTTCCAAAAGAAAAAAAAAAAAAAAAAAGGGAAAAAAAAGGTCAGGGAAGGCGGAAGGAGGGAAGAGGTGGAAAGAGTTTATGCATTATGATGACATTTAGCAGAGAGCTGCAAAGAGAAAGCAAAGAAGACAAATACTTTAAATGTGATAGATTTCAAGCAGAAACACGGAAGCATTTCCCCCTGTTAATATTTTGCCAGAGTTGGCTGGGACAAAATTTGGGTTGCAGCTACAGTCTGAAACAACAGTGCTGAGAAACAAAAGAAAGAGGCATTTGCCCCTCCACCCCCCCAACTCCCTTCCCTCCCAGTTAGCAAAGTATGACTGAAGCTTTTTGCTGGTTGCAAGGCTAATATTAGCTAGAAACTCATTTAGCTAGATCCACATCCATGGCCCCAGCTGTTCAAAACTTATCATGGATTAAAGCCATGAAATAAAAATTAAAAAAAAAATTTCAATTTGAAATTTTATTGGTGTGTTGCTAGAATGGTCAACATTGATCAACAGGAGAGACTTTGTCCACATACTCTGAGAACAGCTTTCCTGCACTTCCACCCTCTTTTCTTCCCCTCTCTTGCTCTTTCAGCATTAATGCTATTAAAAGCCAAACAAAATACTGGCTATGGGTGTAAAGAATGCTGGTTTTCTGGAATGTTGCCATGGATCCTGCTTCCAGTCGCGTCCCATGGAAAGAGGGTGCAGACTCCTGTTTCTGTGGCAGGCTGGTTTCCCCGGGCAGGGCAGAAAGAAGATCGCCGTGTACCCCTGCTCTTCCCTACTCCTTCCCATCCACTATAGCCAGGTCTTTGATCACCCTTAGTTTGCCACTGGCATCGATTCTGCGCTTCTCGCGTATTAGATCCTCCAGGCTGTGGAACCTCACCGTGTGCACCTTGTTCTCTGCCAAGTGGATCTTGAGATAGTATTGCTGCTGGTGCTGGGTGCCGGCAGCAGCCTGCAGCTCCCCCCCGGCTTTGAACTCCCTTTTCCCGAAGCGGCACCAGGCGGCGAAGCTCTCGGAGTTAGTCCAGCAGATCTCGTCGCTTTTTAAGCCCAGGTGCCCGCAGGCGTTTTGCACCACCAGCTCAGCCACCAGCGGGCGAAAGCGGTACCAGCTATTCACCACCCGGCCCACGTTGCCCGCGGCCGCCTCGTACAAGCTGTCCTGGCGGATCTGCCCCTGGTGCAGGTGGATGATCTGCCCGCTGCCCACGTACACTGCCCAGTGCGGCGGCGGGTGCTCCGACGGCCCCAGGTAGAGCAGCTCCAGCAGGTCCCCCGGCTTGCAAAGGGCAGGCAGGGCTGACACCGAGTATACGCTGAGGTCCCCAGCCTGGGGGCCACTGCTGACCTTGGAGAAGATGCATTCCTGGCCGCGGAAAGCGGAGAATTGGGTCTCGTTTAGCACCAGCTGGTGGTGGAGGTGGTGGGTGGGCGTCTCCTGGCCAGGGCTGCCGGAGCCCTTCACGCTGTACTTGTCTGGCTGGCCTCGCTCGTCCAGGTCCTCCTCCTCATCCGAAAAGAAGTAAGCCACCCCGACGCGCAGCTCGTCTTTCTCGATCCCAGAGGGGTCCCCAGTCGGCAGCTCGCTGTAATTCAGGTGGGTGATGCGATCCAGTTGATTTCCCATCAATGACAGGGCGAGGCGAGGGCAGGAATCGTCGGATCTGAAGGAAGGGTGGGGTGAGCAGGGACAGAGAGAACAAGAGAAGGGGAGCAAGGAAAAAATGAAAGAAAAAAGATAATCAGTGCACATACAAAAGATCTCAGCGATTCCGCCCTAAGCCTTCATCCCTCCCCCTCTCCTTCCCTCCCCTGTATGCAAGGGAATAACTCATAGCGAGGATCCTTCTCCCAGCCCTCGGTGAGCGGGGCAGAGTAGAGCCCCGTCTCCCCGCGCGGAGCTGCCTGCGCCTCGCGGTCCCAGGCGCCCGGCTCTCGCCGCCGCGGAAGAAGGCAGCTCACGCCGCCTGCCAGCTCTGCGCGGGGGGACGGAGTTGGCCCAGGAGCTCCCGCTCCGCAAGACGAGAGGGCTCCCGGGGCGAGGAAGTGGGCCTGCCCCAGAGAGTCTTGAGCTTTTCCCTCCGCCGAGCTGAGCCGCGCTGGGCAGCGCTGCGTGCGGGGGTGCGGCTCGAGGAGCACACAGCCTCGGACCTGACACCCCTACCCGCCCGATCCCTGCAGCCCGGCCTGGACCAAGCAAGGAGCAAGGCGAAGAGCAGGTGATCAGCGTCCCCCCCACCCCATGGTCCCTGTCGCTCCCCTCCGTACCCGTGGTCGCCCAGCGTCAGAACCCCCCCCAAACTCCTTTAAAGTCGTCCTGCCCCCATGGGCGCTGCAGAGGAAGCGAGTCCCGTCCTTCCCCGCTGCGCTCCCAGCTTCTCCGCCCGTGCCGCCCCGCTCCTCTGTGGGCTGCCCGGCCCCTCCGGCGAGCCTAAGTACAGGCGGCGCCGCTCCCGAGCCCGCCCCGGCCCGCTCATTGGACACGCCGAGAGGCGCCCAGTGGCGGCGGCAATGGGGCTCGGTCGAGCAGTGATGCCTGGAAGCACCGCCGCCACCACCACCGATGCCACCGCCACCGTCACCGTCACCGCCGCCGTCACCGCCGCTATCGCGGAGGGACCCCGTGGCTGCAGCACTCCGGCGGCTCGATGTGGGAAGGCGGGGCTCCCCGGGAAAAGGGGGGGATAAAAAGCGCGCCCTCCGCGGTATGTCGCTGCCAAGCGACCCTGCACCGAAAAGAAATAAAGGGGGGAGGGGGGACGGAACGGGGACGGGGACGGGGGGAGGGAAAGGGACGGGACGGGGCCGGACGACGATGGAAAAAAGGCATTTTGATCAAAAAATCCCTCCCCGGCTTCAGCTAGATCGTTGCACGTGTCCTAGAGTTGCTCCGACCTTCGAGGCCGGTGGTGGGATGCCCGTCACCTAACTCCAGCAACCTCAGGTTGTATCTGAGCAGCCTGAGCTGCCCTCTGGGTTTCCCCATAGTCAGCGGAGACGGGCATTTCCAGAGGGGTGCTTCTCCCGCCTGTTGCAGGACCGATTTTGGGAAGGCGTGAACTGCCTTAAGAAGGTGACTGCCGCTTGCCATCACCTGGGCCGTTGAAATGTAACATGGTTGACGCTAGGTGAGATGACTCTGTGTTTGTCTTTCCCCACCCGGCTGAAGAAACGGTTGTGGGTTGTCCTCAGACTAGAGGATGTGCTATGACTTGTCTGAAGTAAAAAATGAGGCTGCCTGAGAGAAGCATTCAATTTCTTCCTAAACTATATGAACTCTAAAATCTGTCATCTATAGTATTTAGTAGCAATACACACTTTTACACTTCATTTTGCACATTATGGAAACAGAACTCAGGAATTACTAGTTCGTTTGACCACAATTTCCATGTGAGGCACTGTCTATGCTTCAGTGGGTCCCCTGGCTTGAAGAAGGAGGCAGGCAGGGTGGCACTGAGTATAAGCTGAGGTCTTGGGAGACTGCCAGCCTTGGAGAAGATGCATTCCTGGAGGACTGTAACCTAGTTCTGCGTTCCCAGTCTTGTGAACTTCTGAGAAGTGAGAATTTAAATATTTTAAGACACTTCATGAAAAAATTTAATGACATTCTTTGGTTCTTATGTGAATCATAATAGAGTACTATTTTCATCTAGAAGTGCATTTACTACTTTCTTCACATTGGAAATAGTTTTGTCATCTAGACATAACTCTTTCTGCTTTCAGTGGTTTTGGATAATATCTCTCTTCACTGCTGGCCTTTTCCAGCCTTCAGGTTTAATTAACTGAGAATAATAATGCCATTGCTTTATTTTCATGGTAGACAGACATACATCTTTAAATAAATGCGTTGAATTTCAGTTTCTCAGGGTACAGGTTGTACACCTAAGTACATATGGGTCAAAGACTGAGTTTCTCAGATAGGCGTATTTACTTTGAATGACCCTTTTATTTTTCCATTCAAATGTTTATACACCTGTCTTTCTAGAATGACTTTTTTTTTTGTTTGTTCTCATATTTTTTTAATGTATGCAAAGGCTTCACATCATAAATGGAAGAGAAAAAAGGGTGTGTTTAGTGATATGACATTCAAAGACTGGCATCAGTTATCTTTCACTGTGGCAGTTATCCTAATCTGTTGATGGTTACAGACTTCCCATGTGTCATAAACCCAGGGGCTAGAGCCACAGACTTACAGGAATTAAGTTGATTTGCAGCAGTTAAGGATGTAGCATTCAGGGCGTGTAGAACTAGAAAGTGAATTAAAAAAAAAAAAAGGATTCGACTGTAATATCTGCATTTAAAAGTTTCACAGGACTGAGTGGATGTTATTAATCTCTGGAATTGTGTAAATGCTTTTCTAATGATTGTCAGAAATTGTTCTTTTATGGCATGACCTTCACCAGCTGCAACATTTTAAATTAAATTAAGAAAGCACCATAATACGTTTTCAGTTAAGGCTGTAAAACAGTGTTTAAATATTTTGATTCTTTTTTAATGACTGTTAATGTGCTTCATTGTTAAAGCTAGTCCAAGTTGAAGGCCATTTTCTGTGGACCTTCATTAACAGTTTCTGTTTTCTAAACACTACATTTTTCCCATTTAAAGGATGCATCTTTTTAAGTTGCACTTGCACAGTTCACACTTCCCACATTTGCCAATCATCAAGGCTATGTGGAGTAATTTTTAGGTAGTTCTAAACAAACAAAACATTACTTAATCTTTTCCATGCAAAATTGCAGAGAACAGACGGCTTCAGTAAACTGCAGGTACAGAAGGAAGGAGCCTGGTTCTCAAGAAGACTGCACTTCTATCTGGGTGAACTATCTCCTGCCAAATTTTAACTATTTTCTTTGCATCTTCCATGCTTTTGCAAGTCTGCAGAAAGAGGGTATTCCACAGACCGCTGAAGCACTTATAGTCCCTTATGATCAGTCTTACATCTCTCCATGACCTCTGTTCCACATATCTCCAACACCCATTTTCTCATTTCATTTCAGTTCTCTTGGCTGCACACTGTCTCACCGGTGCTTTGTGCTCTACCTCCACCCCTCAAGGACATTTCCCCTCAGTTTCTCTTTAATCACAATTTTAAATTATGAAGTGTCAAGTAGTTGCCTTAAAAAAACCCCATAATCCCTCTAACCCCAAATTTATAAGCATACTTCTATATAACTGTGATCAAATGACACTACAGAAAAATGATAGAAATTATGTTAATCAACTGCTTGAAATAAAGGTCTCAGCTTGAAGGCTTCTGTCAGTGTTGGAGGATGTCACAAAAGCAGTACACAGCGTCCGTAGAAGTGTATTGCCATGGCCTACCAGAGATGCTTGTTTTGCCTGAGCTATTTTAATTAATATATTTATCAACTCCTTTATATGTTTTACTTCTGAGAGCTCATGGAGAATTATTTAGCAAGGCAGTGAGTGCAGGCTTGGCTGATCTCAGACAGTGGCCCTGGCAATGCAGTGTCACTCTGTTCACACTCCCACTGACCAGCTTCAGCCAAATTAACCAGGGTCATAATCTCTGACCAGCTTCAGCCTAGTTAACTAGGGTCATAATCTCTTCTTGCACCAGGATGTGGGGATTTGCCATGTTGCTAACCCTAATCCATTGTTAATAACCCTGACAGTTTGTTCCACATTCTGAGCATACGAGAGAAACCTGATGACATCATCATCTCTGGTTCTGTCCCAATCTGCTATGAGGCAGCGAACTTCTTACATTTTTCCACTGCTATTTTTCCTTTTTGTGCCTTTTCCATCCTTGGCATTTTGTCCCTGTTGCATTTATGTTTAATTTAATACAGTGAAAACTCTTAAAATATGTAACAAAATAGATACTCAGTAGCTTATTTTTTAAACCTTATTTTTTAAATGTTCTTATCATCTTGCCTTGAGCTGAGCTTTGAAGCATTGGATGCCTGTTGCTAAAATTGGAGCTGAAACCTCTGTTGATGTGAATAAGTGGATAACATTTGTGTAGAAAAATTTAGGAATGGATGTTGCAATAAACAACCAGAGATGAAAAAAAGCCCTGATTCGAAGAGTGGGAACTTTCCTATGTGTTATAAACTTTCTCTGGATTTTAGAAAGATGTCCATTAAAATTCTGTTAACATTGAATCTCAGGTGCCCAGGAACTCACCTATTCCATATTGCAATCTGGTCTGTCCACAGGCACCTAGACATAAAGGGTACCAGGAAGGATCTTTGCCTGAAAATCTCTAGAGTGGCATTCTCCATGTGTATTTCTTCTTACCTGTATCTTCATTACAGGCTCTAGGTACCTAAGGCCTCAGAGACATAAGACATTAGTTCTTTGGGAAACCTGTGAACTGGACCAAAACTGATGTAGATGGTAGAGGATCCAAAACAGGAAAACCTCATCACTTTTCAGCTGTCAGGGAGCAGCAAGGCAGGGACAGGGTTTGGGAAGCTGGGGGTCACCTCACCCCTAAGTGCAGCCCCAAAGTGCCCTGGCAAAGGAAGCAAAGCTGGAGTGGGGCACTGGGGCCAGCGGAGGCCCATCCAGGAAGTCACAGCAGCCATGCAAGTCCATCCCAACGCAGGTAACCTAGCCTAGGCATGGGCCAGAACTTCAGCGCAGCTTCAGTTCAGCTCCCAGGTCAGGGGGCTGAAGCCCCATCCAAACCTTCTCAAAGATCTTCATCAATAACTTCACTTTTCTCCTAGACATCCTGTCCAAGATTCATCTTATCAGAGCTGATCTTGAACACTAGCAGCAGACCCGGAAGAAACAAGGCAAGAGCTTGTAGATCTTTCTGGTGTACTCAGGGCCCTGACAGTAGCATCATATTCATTCACTGGAGTATGAAAGAAAAATAGCTGAGGGACTAGATTTTCATTTAGATGTCTGTCTCTCTACACTATATGGAAACTGAATGCATAGGCTTTTTTTTTTATTATTATTTTTCTTTGGAGGGGATGTTAGGGGAGGTTAATCTTAAGTTACGTACTCAAATATGCGAAGAGGCTTTCCTCAGGATTGCAACAGGATGCTTTATGAACTTCTGAAGAATTGGATGTCGATGAGCATAAAGTTAGATCAATTAACAGTGAATCTTATTACTTGATCCTTGTATTTCCAGAGCAATCTCCTCCTTAGTGTGATTTTGAACATTCCAAAATGCTCAGACGTGCTACCATTTTCTTAGAGAGACAGAAAAAACAATATAAAAACAACAACAAAGCCACCTAAGCATACATGACTGCAGTCAAACAGGGAAGATTTCTTATTGCATATTCATAGACAAACATTTATACTTGTGCAGGTTCAGGACCATAAACTAAAAGTTTATGCCATTTACATAAATTTAGTTTTCTTTTTTATCTCTATTAGGAAATAAAATTAAATATAGTTGAGCTTAACCAAGTAATTGTAGCCGCAGAATCTGTTTTTCAGCAGCTATGTGTTTGAAAGCTTTTGTAAAGTAACCTTGATCTTAAATTTCATATATTAGTTCAGTTAGTTGTTTGGGGTTTTTTTTATTTGTTTGGCTCATCAGTAAAGATGCAATTTCATATTATATTTAATAATGAATAAGATGATTCCAATTTATAGTGAATTTTGACCCCAGCTACATACTACTTCATCTTTTATAGCTGATCCTGTGATCATATAGTTACAGGGTGAGTTTAAATCTACAGCACTGCTGTAACAAGGTGTTGAATATGTGCCAGATCAAAACCATATTTTTTAAAGGTGTTGGCACTCTGTAGCTGGTAGTCTGAAATTGGAACAGTCACGAGTATTGGTCCCTTCTGAATATATGATTTTGACATGGCTTTAATAAAGGTGATTACATTGTTCCTTCTGTAAAAGGAGGGTGATAATGACAGCCTAGTAGGAAAACTCCCATAATCTCCTCTAGCTCTAGCTACAAACAAATCTAAAATAAAAATGACATTATCATGTTTGTACAGGACACAGTATCTATCTCCAGAAACTAGTGCAGCTTCAGAAAACAGGCTGGCAGGAGAAAAAAGTAAACAAGAAAGAAGTATTTGTAGCTGTCTTCTAATGCAATCTAATTAGGTGGACTACTATCACATGGCAAATAAACTTTTTGATGTCTTTCTTCAACTAACATTTGACAATGGCAGGCAGCACTTTCCTAATCAGTTTTGTAGGCTGGAAACCTTTTTAGATATATCTGACCATAAGGAGCAAAGATTTGGTTCTTCACAAAAATGGCATTCTGAATCTCTACTAATGATGTGTTCAGTCTGTCCCTAAATGACCTAATAAGAAACACATAATAATTATAGAATCATAGAACAGCAGGTTGGAAGGGACCTCAAGGATTGTCTGTTCCAACCTCTAGGCAAAGCATGACCTAGACTAATGTCCCAGCATGCTGTCCAGCTGAGTCTTTAAAGTGTCCAGTGCTGGGGAATTCACCACTTCCTGGGGAGATTATTCCAATAGTTGACTGTTCTCAGTGTGAAAATCTTCTCTTGTGTCCAACTGAAATCTTCCCTTGAATAACTTGTACCTATTACCTACCCCTCATCTTTTCCATGTGACTTCCTGTAAAAAGGGCCCTCCATCTCCTTTGCGGTCACCCTTTGAATACTGGAACATGGTGTTAAGGTCTCCCCTGAGCCTTCTTTTCCCTAGACTGAACAAAACCAGGTTTCTCAGCCTTTCCTCATATGGCACGCATATATCTAAGTGCACATTGGTTAATTAATCATTATTATTAACTGTTTCACAAGCTCCTGAAAGAGAAAAGGAAAAGTGGTTTCTCCAGTATAAGACACGAGGTTTTATTTAATTTTCCCATTAAAACTAGAAAGATTGTTCACTTTTTTTTTTTTGTTTTTGTTGTTGAAAAGCTGTTTGCAACCTAAAATTCACCTGTATGTATTATAATAGGATTATTTGCTCAGCCCTTACCTTTTTCATATGTGCTCTGGAACCCTTTATTAGGTCATTGTTCTGTAATGGCTTTCTGTTAGGATTCTGCTCATTTTTAATAGTATGCATGATATTTCTGCTGCCCTGAAAGGCTCCCATGAAAATTAACTGTTTAAATAAAATGAGCACTCAATGCTTCTTTCTATTAGGCTAGTTACTATTTGATAAAATATTTTTATCTGTGAGGTTTTAAATGCCACAACTCCAAAATTACTTTCTAAATATTGTAAGCAATAGCAAATACCCCTGACTGAATAGCAAAGAAGAAATTCAATCTGTTTGACAGTTGCTATTCATAAACTGTTCAAGCTTCACTCTCATGGTTTATGATGTCAGCTGAACCCTTTTGACTGAGTTACAGAATGAGATTCAATGGGGGAATCGTACTTTGCGTATATAAATACTTTTTGGTGATAGCCTCTATTTTTCTTTTTTCAAATACAGAGCCTGATCCTGGATACCTAGGTTATTCAAATTTTACTGCCAAGCAAGCATCATCCTACCTACAATACAGAAAAGGCTGTCATGAGATGCATGCACACATTTTCCTTTTACTCCAGTGCAACTGCTGTGTGCATTCAAAGGAAGAATACAGCCTTAGATGCTTAGAAATGACAAATGTATACAATTAGAATTCATTCAGTTTGCTAAGGTGTGGAAGTATTGGATAAGATAATTGAGACTGCACTGTGAGGCTTTTGAAAATAAGTTTTTTCTCAAAAAAATTAAGTAGTCCAAATCTGTAAATTCAATATATTTCCAGTAATACTTTCCAAACAACATTTTTCCAGCCTCTAAACTCAACCTTGGGTCTCTGTAGTAAAAGTAGTGTCCATTCCTGCATATCATTCTTCCAGTTAAAAGTGTGTCTGACCTAATTAGACTCACAGGTTAACCCTGTTATCTTCATGGGTTTTTTGTTGTTGTTGTTGTGGTTTTTTTTTTTTGTTTTGTTTTTTTTTTTTGTTTTGTTTTTTTTTTCCGATCATGTCCTTACAAACCTATTGTTTATAAAAGTTGTTTGTTGATTTTTTTTTGATTGGTTGGTGGTTGGTTTTTTTAATAGATTTAGTGTATTAAACTTTAATCAACTACTTTATGTGTGATACACAAATGAGTGTAAACTATGTCTCGTTTTACTTAGCAATATTATTCCTTCAGTAGTAACAGAAGTAGAAAGCCACACAAAATTTATGCTTAATTTTAGAAGACGCAGTATGACATGAATATGCCCAGGCTAAGCTGCAAAATACTTGTGTCGTGGTTTAAGCCCAGCCAGTAACTGAGGACCACACAGCTGTTCACTCACTCTCCCCCCTTCTTGTCCCCACTCCCAGACGGATGTGGAGGAGAGTTATAGGAATGTAAATCCCATGGGTTGAAATAAGAACGGTCCTGTAACTATGGTGTAACACAAAACCACTACGGCTACCATCAATAATAATAATAATGATAAGGGAAATAACAAGGGGAGAAAATAAATACAACCGCTCACCACCTGCTGACCGATACCCAGCGTGACCCAAGCAGTGATCTAATCCTTCTGGGTGACTGCCCCCAGTTTATATATTGGGCATGATGTGTTGTGGTATGGAACACCGCTTTGGTTAGTTTGGGGTCTTGTCTCTGCTTCCTCCCGGCTTCTCCTCCTCGCCAGCAGAGAATGAGGCTGAAAAGTCCTTGATCAGGTAAACATTACTTAGCAACAACTAAAAACATAGGTGTTATCAGCATTGTTCCCAGACTAAAGTCAAGAACACAGCACTGCACCAGCTACTAAGAAGAAAAATGACTGCTACTGCTGAACCCAGACAACATAGAATCATAGAATTATAGAATAGTTAGGGTTGGAAAGGACCTGAAGATCATCGAGTTCCAACCCCCTGCCATGTGCAGGGGCACCTCACACTAAACCATGACACCCAAGACTCTCTCCAGCCTGGCCTTGAACATCACCAGAGATGGAGCATTCACAACTTCCCTGGGCAACCCATTCCATTGCCTCACCACCCTTACAGTAAAGAATTTCTTCCTTACATCCAATCTAAACTTTCCTGTTCAAATTTGAACCCATTACCCCTTGTCCTATCACTACAGTCCCTAATGAAGGGTCCCTCCCCAGCAACCGTATAAGCCCCCTTCAGGTAATGGAAGGCTGCTCTGAGGTCTCCATGCAGCCTTCTCTTCTCCAGGCTGAACAGCCCAAACTTTCTCATCCAATAGTACTTTATCTTCTTTCTCCTCCCCCCACCCTCCAAAAAGAAAGAAAGAAAAAAAAAAAAAAAAAAAAAAAAAAAGGCAAAAATTAATGTGATTTTTAGTAGAGAAAAAAGTGTACTGAAAAGGAAGGAATAAAAAATCTGATTTGAGACAAGGCTGGTTTTGTACCTGTTTGTTTACTCTCAGCTGTGCTGTGAATTTCCTTAGTGATCCTGGTCATGTCACTGAAAGCTAGGATGGTGCCATCAATTATTATTTGAAGTGAAAGAACTAGAACCACTTTCTGATTTAAAATGTGGGCATGTTACTCAGGTATAAAAAACCTGGGTTCAGTTCCCTATGAGCTGAGTTTGGTTCTCCTATTTAATCAGTGGTTTAAATCTCTCTCATTCAGTTTAAGAAAGAGTATCTGCTAGTTAAGACACACTACAGGCTATCTGTCTACTTTCCAGTCATCGTGTTGTAAACTTGCCCCTGTTAAGAAAATAATTTGAGGAAACATGGACAAAATTATTAACTGATCAGAGTACTCACCTGAAGGCAAAGAAACCTGTGTTTTTATTTTTGTTGCTGTAGTTCAAAGACTAATGTAAAAATGGAAATAGCATTGAGATGAGAAATTTCCTCCAAAGATAGGTGGTTCATTCTATCTTACAGAGCAGAAAAAATAACTGGATCCTACTTTCCTGATAACTGGTTTATGATCTGACTGCTGATTACAAGATGGGTGGTCAAGTGTCTCACCATTTGTATCAGGCATGTCTTAAAAAAACATGATTTTGTGTTGTGCTCAGGCCTGCAGTGGATGGTTGGCATTGCAGAGCACAGAACAGAGGCCCAGGGAGGACCCCTGGGAATTTAGCACAAGTTCACAGCAGGTCACCATTGATAGGTGCTGTGCTGGGTATACTCAGGAAACTTCAGGCATATCTATGATGAGAAACACTAACCTCTTGTAAACTCTAATCTGTGGTCTCTCTTGGGTTTAAGTGTCTCCAAGTTTAGGCAGCAGCTGCTGGTTTGCTTTTCAGATTATAGTTTTCTACCTAAACATCTCCATTTTCTCCAAATCCTGCTTTAGATGTTTAAATCCATTATTGACTCTATCCCTTAATCTCTGTTCTGCTTATCTTTACCTATGTAAATGGGAATATTTTACTTCTTTTACCTTCCTTTACCTTCTGTGTTGCCTGATAGCAGTTATATAGGACAAGGGCTGTCTATTTGTTCATAGAAATTCTCACAAGTCTGTTTCTTTTGGGCACAGTTCAGACCTTCACTGGGATACAAATTTGTGCTCTAAGAGTTAGGTGCTAAATAATATTGGGAACATAGCTGTTCCTTACTAGGAAAGAAAATAAAAATCTTTGGCAATGTCAGATGGTAATTTAGGACATGAAAGACAGTAGTGCAGCAATGCCAATGCTGGTCTAAGGAGACAGTAACACTGTTACTGAAACATTAACAGTAACAGTGTTAATGAAACAAATTATGTTAATAGTTTTCTGCAGGGGACATGTAAGTGAAATGTAGCAGACCTGGGATATGGAAGTAGTGTTAAACAAAAATCAATTTAAATGATATAACTGCATGCTCATTTCATTTCACTTAACTGGACCATCCCTGAACCCTGGTTCCCTGGACCATCACTGATGTTTAACGCAAAGCACTGTAAGAATTATATTATTTTAGATGTCCTCAAGTTTTGGGAGTAATAATCCACAGTATGAATAAAATTCTGGGTGTGAAAGCGTGGCTCATGCAGCCCCTGTGTTGTGTTTGCAATTGAGCAAATTGCTAATGATAAAAGGCCTTTGAAGACTCTGATCCCTGGGATAAGCTTGAAAAGTTTGTTGTTCTGTGATCATTGCATAGGGAGAAATTCAAATGAGGCAGTGATGGTAAGCCTAAGTGCAGAATATGATGAAATTCACAATTATACACTCCTGAGATGGACAGTGATTCTTTTAGCTCAGTTTAAAAAAGCTGTTTATGAATCATGCTGCTTACTAAACGTTAAGAAAACCCCAACCCAAACAAAAATTGAACCTGTGAAGAGTGGGATTCTTTAAGCATTCACTTTTTTACTTGGAGAAAAAGAGATAGTCAAATATGAAGCATATGCAAGTGTAAAGTGAAATTTCCTTTTGAAAGATGACATCTTTTTCTCCTTTAGTTAAAAAGGCTGAATGCTAGTGTAAAACATATATTTAGAATCTTCAAAAATGCTGAATGTCTTTGGGCTGAAAGGTTTTTTTTCATTTAGCTTGGGCTTCAAAAATATTTCTGATTATTGAGTAATAGATATATTGGTATACAGAGTATTTGCCAAAAGAAAAAGAAAAACATTCTAATAAGCCATCCTGACAGTAGCATGTGAGCTGGGTTTATGAGTACAATCATACGTGATATGGACGCATGAAATGCTTTTCCAAGACCAGAAGCAATTAATCCCTTGCAACTGCAGAGACACCTATACAGAAATGGGCTTTGATAACCTCCCCTCACAAAATATGATTAAGCCTTATTATGTGGCTAGTTGAGGGTTACAGAAATAGATAGAGCTAATAAAGAAGAAAGAGTGTGCAAAGAACCATTTGTAGTAAATTAATCTGAAAATGGTGCAAGTCACATATGTTCATCTCAGCTTTAACTGGCTTATGATTCTTAGTGAATTATTTATTTGCCACATTGTTTCTTTTTCTTTGCCTTTTTTCTTTTTTTTTTTTTTTTTTTTTCTTATCTTTGCAAATAACTTGTGAGAAAATAGCTATTTAATCAAATGTATCAATTGGTCCAAATTATTTTATTGAATGATTTCCATGAACAGAAATTGCTTCTTGTTTTCAAATACATTTCTTGACTATTAGTTTTGCTTGTGAGCTAAAGCTTGTAAAAAATATGGTATGAAAATATTTGGGGCACACAATTAAAATTCCTCTCAAGTCCTCTATGTAAATGAAATAGCAAGGTAAGGCCTGATCAGTACAAGATAGCTGTAATAAATTAATCCAAAGGAGAAATAAACCACTATGTTTATTAAAAGAAAATTATTAACCCTTAGAAAAAACGTACAGAGAGTAATGCAATGCTTGCAGTACCTAATGTTCAAAACTGAGTGTATTTTATGGAACAGTCAAATGAAGCAATTAGTTTCTATATAGTCCAAGGACAAATAAAAAGAAACACTTTCACAGATTCATTATTTAACCTTCACCCTTCCTTAGCTATACCTCTGTGAGTACAGCTAGATCACATACATTGTTCTGAAGGTCTCTGCAGTTCAAGAGTCCATAATCTCCCAGAAGATCTTTTACCACTTCACTATCCTTACCATTGTATTACTATTTTCTAATATTCTAATCCTAATTTCAAACTTTGTTGCAGTTTAAAACCATAATTACTTTTCCCATCTCTTAGGTCATGGAGAATAATTTAATTCTTTTCTCCTACTTGCAGCTTTTTATATATTTGAAGAAATTCCACTTTGAGCCTTCTCTCCTTTTTTTTTCTTTTTATGCTAAAGAATCATAATTTGTTATTTTTTTCCCTCTTCAGTTATGTTTTCTAGAGTCCCAGTTGTTCTTATTATTCTACTGAGCTTTCTTCAGTTTTACATCTTTCACAAACTGTGGTGCCCGAAATTGGAAAAAGAAACCCAGCTGAGGCTTTAGCAGAGCAGAATAGAAGAGGAATTGTTTACAGGCTATTTTTACCTTTCTTTATGATCTTATGCCTTTTTGCAAGAGAGTGGCATTGTTGATTCACATTCAAACACACTTTTTTCTGTGAAGCTGTTACATTGTAATGCTATTTGCCACATGCCTGTTTCTGACCTTAAAATTTTTGAATCTGTGATTCTTGTTAATAGCTACAACTTACGTATTACCCTGGTAATTATATTCACAAATTCTTTCATCTTAGCAAAACTCTCTATCAATAAATGCCTTCTTTACAGATCAGTCCATCTGAATAAACTGAAAGACCCTGAAGGGAAGTCAAACTCTGCAGAGAGAGTTTGAATAAAGGTTATAGAATCATAGAATAGTTAGGGTTGGAAAGGACCTGAAGATCATCGAGTTCCAACCCCCCTGCCATGGGCAGGGACACCTCACACTAAACCATGTCACCCAAGGCTCTGTCCAGCCCAGCCTTGAACACCGCCAGGGATGGAGCATTCACAGCTTCCCTGGGCAGCCCATTCCATTGCCTCACCACCCTTACAGTAAAGAACTTCTTCCTTATCTCCAATCTAAACTTCCCCTGTTTAAATTTTAACCCATTACCCCTTGTCCTATCACTGCAATCCCTGATGAAGAGTCCCTCCCCAGCATCCCTATAGGCCCCCTTCAGATAATGGAAGGCTGCCATGAGGCCTCCATGCAGCCTTCTCTTCTCCAGGCTAAACAGCTCCAACTTTCTCAGCCTGTCTTCATACGGGAGGTGCTCCAGTCCCCTGATCATCCTCGTGGCCCTCCTCTGGACTTGTTCCAGGAATTCCATGTCCTTTTGATGTCGAGGACACAAGAACTGTACACAATACTCCAAGTGAGGTCTCACAACAGCAGAGTAGAGGGGCAGGATCACTTCCTTCGACCTGCTGGTCATGCTCCTTTTGATGCAGTTCAGGATAAGGTTGGCTTTGTGGGCTGCGAGTGCACACTGAATCCAGCTCATGTGAAGTTTCTCATCAACCAACACCCCCAAGTCCTTCTGCACAGGGCTGCTCTGAATCTTTTCTCTGCCCAACCTGTGGCTGTGCCAGGGATTGCTCTGACCCAGGTGGAGGACCTTGCACTTGGCATGATTTGACTTCATAAGGTTGGCATCTGCTCACCTCACAAGCGTGTCAAGGTCCCTTTGCATGGCATCCTTTCCCTCCAGCATATCAACTGAACCACACAGCTTGGTGTCATCAGCAAACTTGCTGAGGGCGCACTCAATCCCACTGTCCATGTCACCGACAAAGGTGTTGAACATGATCCTATTCTTGTTCAACAAGATTTTCTTGTTGGACAAGAATAAGATTTAAGTAGTAGATCGTCCTCTACAGAGGAAAAACTTAGTTACTATAGCTTATGTCCAGTAGTTAGAATTCACTGAATCTTTCTCCAGTTAAAATTCATTCTTTAAAGTGGAGTGAAAAAAGGATTGTGAACATAATTAGTACAAAAGACTTCAAGAATGGAATATGTGTTTATGGAAATTTTTAGCAATGGTTGTTCATCCATATTCCTATTCTGAAGCAATTCAGATTTCCTGAAGTACACTCTTTGGAAGGACTAAGGTTTAACAGCATGTTTTTTTTAGCGTCCTAGACTCATAGAAGTAGTAGTTGGAAGGGATACCTGGTAGTTCATCTAATGCACTCCTTCTTCAACTTGAGGTTAATATTTGTCGTGGTTTAAGCCTCTATAACTCACACAGTTTTGCTCACTCACTCCCCCCTCCTTCTTCCCCCTGCTCCCAGAGGGATGGGAAGGAGAATCGAAAGAATGCAACTCCCACAGGTTGAGATAAGAACAGTTTAGTAACCAAAGTATAACACAAATCACTACTGCTACCACCAATACTAATAATGACAAGAAAAATACCAGGGAAAAGAATACAATCGCTCACCACCTATACCCAGCCCAACCAAGCAGTGCACCCCCACCCCCCACCCTTCCAGGTCTCTGCCTTCTGTTTTTACATCCTGGGCATGACGTGCTGTGGTATGGAATAGCTCTTTGGTCAGTTTGGGTCAGGTATCCTGTTTCTGCTTCCTCCCGGCTTCTCCTCCTCCCTGGCAGAGCATGAGACTCAGAAAGTCCTTGGTCAGACCAAAACATCACCAAGCAGTAACTGAAAACATCGGTGTTATCAGGGCTGTTCCCAGGCTGAAAGTCAAAACACAGCGCTGCACCAGCTACCAAGAAGGAGAAAAAATGACTGCTACTGCTGAATCCATGACAATATTAATCCTGGATCTACATCTGCTTTTTCTAACTGTGTTTTAGAAAGGAGATTTCTCCACTTCACAGACTGCTTCAGGGCTGTACTATCTCTATAGTGAGAAAGTTTTTCATAATGTCCAGTTTTAATTTCTCAGTGTCATGGGTTCAGCAGCAGCAGTCATTTTCTGCTGCTTGGTAGCTGGTGCAGCACTGTGTTTTTGATTTTGGGCCTGGGAACAGCACTGATAGCACCAGTGTTTTCAGTTACTGCTTAGTGATGTTTTGGTCTGACCAAGGACTTTCTGAGTTTCATGCTCTGACAGGGAGGAGGGGAAGCCGGGAGGAAGCAGAGACAGGACACCTGACCCAAACTGACCAAAGAGGTTATGCCATACCACAGCACCTCATGCCCAGGATGGAAAAGCAGAGAGCAGAGACCCGGGAAGGGTGAGGGTGCCCTGCGTGGTCGGGCTTGGTATTAGGTGGTGAGAATTGTATTCTTTCCTTGTATTTGCCTTGTCATTATTATTATTGGTGGTAGCAGTAGTGATTTGTGTTATACTTTAGTTACTAAACTGTTCTTATCTCGACCCGTGGGAGTTGCATTCTTTTCGATTCTCCTTCCCATCCCTCCGGGAGTGGGGGGAAGAAAGTGGGGGAAGTGAGTGAGAGAACAGGCTGCGTGAGTTAGAGAGGCTTAAACCACGACGCTCAAGCTTCAACTTGTTGCAGCTGCTTCTTGTTAAATTATCTGCCACTACAAAGAAGAATCATCTTTTTAACTGCCCTTCTGGTAGTAGGCTGCTTTCAGATTTTCCCTTAGCCTCCCTTTGCCAGACAAAACACATTTCTTACAGGACATATGCATTAGGCTTCTGAACAGATAGACCCTTTTCAGTTTCCTGACATTAATTTTGAGCTTTGGAGCCCCAAATTTGACTTGGTACTCCAGTTGCAGCCTTGTCAGTGCTGTGTAGGCTGACATGAGAGGTGCAGGCTTCACTTTTCCTAGTGTAGCCCAAAACATACCTTATCTTGTTCATGTCATCAGTGTATTTCTGCTCATATTCTGCATGATACCTACTGTAATCCTCAGGTCCTTTCAGTGATGTGCTACTTAGCCAGTACTGCTGCATGAGTTTATTCTACCCCACATGCGCAACTTACTTAGCACTTCTCCCTCTTGAGCTTCACAAGCCTTCTGTTGGCCAGTCTTCAGTATTCTCAAGGCCCTTACATCTGAATCTGTATCATCTGGTGTGTCAAACACTCATTCAGAAAAATTTCCTGAGGGAGCATTCTGCCTCATCATTCCAGAGAAGATACTGAACTGCACTGTCACTGCTTTCAAACCCTGCTTGTTTCATTACCAACCTTTAGATCTTAAGCCATTGAACACTGCCTTGGAGCCCAGTGGTGCAGTCAGTTTTCATTCAGTTAACAGCCTGTTTATCCCACCAGATTTTCTCAGCCTCCAAACAGGAATCCAGTGGAAGGCATTGCCAGACGCCTTAAAAAAGTGAAAGCTGGAGCAACTCTTACCCCTTATCTTCCCAGACAGTCATCTTGTCACAGAGGCAATCAGGTTGGTCAAGTATGATTTGCCTTTGTAAATCCTTGTTAACTGTTCTTGATTGCCTTCTTGTACTTTTCATGCTCATAAATGGATGCCAGGAGAATATACATCTTCTGTCTCACCAGGGACTGGGCTTGGTGTGTCCACCTGATAGTTGCCTGAGTTGTCCTTCTTACCTTTCTTAAATATAAGCCTGATCTGTCATTGATGTGGTTTTTAATAGTTTTTAGATAACTTTATAATTACATCAGCCAACACTTCTACAGCCTTGGGTATCTTTTCAGACTCTACAGATTGAATTATTCAGTTTTGTAAGTAGTCCCTTGCCTGTTACTACCCAGTCATTCTTTCCAAACCATGCTGGTATCAGTAGAGGGCTGGGAGCAGGCTTGCCTAGTAAAGGTGAGGCAAAACTGGAGTAAGCATTTCAGTTTCCCTGGTCATTCATTGCCCAGTTATCATCCCCTTCCATCAGCATTCATTTATTTGTTTACTGGCTTAATTTTTCTCTATTATCCTCTTACTAAAATAGATACCTAGGTTATCAAGCACGTCAAATGGTCCATTACTATTTACTTTAACAATGTGGCATCTCTTTACCAGCAATGGTCTCACTACCCCCTAAAAATGGCCCTGCTCTTTGTGTTGTTCTGTGGGAGATACCTAATTACAATAAGCTTTATGATACTCAGCAGTCCAGCAATAAAGGGGGGTTGGTGTTTCACATGCTCCCTGAACCTCTTTTTGCCATTAGGATATTCATTAGCTGCTCAGGAGATTTGGTTCCTTGCTTCTAGTTTGGGATCTGGTTAATATCATCCTGGCTCAGCCTTTCCCCCTTAGCCATGGGCAAGCTATAGCAAATGCTGTGCAGACTTGTGATTTGCAGGAACAATGGCGGATGAGTGTGCTCATTCATTCAGCTTGGATGACACACAAGTGAAGTACTGCATCCTCGGTCACTCTGAGGCCTAGAACATGTGCAGTTATGTGCACAGCACTGAGAACTGTGTCAGGTCAAAACAAGATCTAGCAAGCTTTTTTTCCAGAGTATCAAGACATGGGTTCATAATTTTCTTTTCAAGTGATTAGAACTGGTCAAATTTCTGTATGTTTTTTTAAAAGATGGCAAAAAGGACCCTGACTTCAGCTGTGACCTCTGGGATTCAAAGTGTGGTTTGGCTTTATAAAATGAGGTAGCTAACACTTTTTAATGTTAATTTTCCTCTAATGAAATTCCCCCAAATGATTGAGTTGTTTGATTGAATATTGATTACCAAAGAAAGAGCCTCAGGCAGGAATCTGTCATAGAAAATTTCAGCCTGAATAATTCGTAGTTTGCAAAATCATAAGCTATGAAAACAGGTATTTGTAACATGAAGTGTCAGGGTTCCTCAATAGTACATTTTGCTACTACCTTCCTTCACCAGTAAGTTATGGATATGGTACTGGATATTTAATAGAATTCTTGAACTATTTTTTTTCCAATATATAGGTGCAAGAATTTGGTTTAAAAGTGCTTTAGATTTGTGTATTTCTTTGTTACAACAGCTAGAAACAAAATATCTGTAATAAAGTGAAATGTCAGTCTGAATTCAGATTGCCCATGTTTTTGTGTTTGATGTCTCAGCTTTCATGCTGTTTTTTTGTTGTTTTGTTCATCTTTAATTTTACCAAGAGATTCTCATTAGATTCATTATTTATCTCTGTAACACTGTCTTCCCTTTTTCTGCACATAACAAGAGATTTCTGGCTTGAACAGAAATAATAATGTATGAGATTATTTTCTGCATTTAATATGTGAATAAGCAAATAAACAATGTGGATTTTCTAAAATCTCCATGCACTGTAATTTTCTTCCAAAGATTTCACTGATGCATTAGGACTGAGAGGCATGAGCAATCATCAAAGGCTTTTAAGCAATGATTTCGGTTGTGTACTTTATAACTTGAGAATTCTCAGCATGCAACATATTATAACACATGCTGCACTGGAAAATAAACAGAAAAGTGGAGTGAATAGGCAGCAGAAAGGGACCTAATTTTGGGAGCTGGGGTTTTTTTGGTTGTTGGGTAAATGGGAAGCTCATTACAAATGGTATTCTACTTTGAATTAAAATGTGTATTTTAACCATCTTTGGATGGTTTTATTTATTCTGTAGACAGTATCACAGCTGCGCAAATTGGTCAAAGAAAAAGGAGTGGTATGTAATAGTGAAAGTCTGGGCTTAGTATTTCTACATAACTACAAGAAAAAGGGACCTCATAGGGCTCTTACAGTGTTGATCACAGTAAGCAAAATCATCTGATGGGCGTCAGGCTTGCATTCAAGCTGGGATCAACAATAATCTGCTTAAACAGAAAATTAATACAGAAGGAGTATTTTGAGCCCCCAGTTATCAGCTGGCAATACGTTTCTGTGTAAGGTAGTGTAATGCCTTTGTAGCTGACATCTTTTCTTGTATTGGAAACAGTGATAATTGTGAGGGTTAATGTTTCCTAAAATATGTAAGGAATTGGAGATCAAAGTCTCATTTGCAGCAGTGCTGTAGGACTTCTCCCACTAGCCTTCCACAGCAACAGAGCTGTGATGCTGCTACAGATCTGAAAGAAATACAGTTGCTCCTGTGTGAGTCAGCCCTGAAGCTGGAAGTGCTGAGA
The DNA here is from genome assembly GCA_028858755.1 of Ara ararauna. Taxonomy (NCBI): domain Eukaryota; kingdom Metazoa; phylum Chordata; class Aves; order Psittaciformes; family Psittacidae; genus Ara; species Ara ararauna. The sequence continues at coordinate 27,588,217 of CM054379.1, forward strand.
TATGGTGGAGCCCCTGTGACCAGCAATTTTCCATAAAACCCAATTAGAATCTGGAAGCAGAATTGGCGTGTCCTTAAAGAACTCTCCCCAACCCAAAAATACAAACCCCTCTATGGGTTTGGGTCCCTTTTTCTGGTTACCAACATTCAGTTCATGTCTCTCTTCTATTTGTGTTCACAGCTAGCATTGAGAAGGGCCTATGTTAGCTGCATTGCCCCTCCTCTCTCAGAATGGCTCATGTCCTAAGATCTGCTGTCAGTTGGGGCAGGCCCATCTGGCCAGATTGCTTTCCAGAGACCAGTCACTGATGCTTCAAAGCACACCACAGAACTCTAAAGCTTGTTGTTTGTTAAAAAATATAATGAAAACTAACTTAAATTATACTCTTAGTGAACAAGTGCGTTCATCTAAAGCCACCAGAATTGCTGGGTTCCTTTAGCAGTGGTAAAGCATTGAGAAATTAAAGTGTGCAATAGTTTAATTTGCTACAGTCATGGGTTCAGCAGCAGCAGTCATTTTTCTGCTGCTTGGTAGCTGGTGCAGCACTGTGTTTTTGATTTTGGGCCTGGGAGCAGCGCTGATAACACCAGTGTTTCGGTTACTGCTTAGTGATGTTTTGGTCTGACCAAGGACTTTCTGAGTTTCATGCTCTGACAGGGAGGAGGGGAAGCTGGGAAGAAGCAGAGACAGGACACCTGACCCAAACTGACCAAAGGGGTTATTCCATACCACAGCACGTCATGCCCAGGATGGAGAGCAGAGAGCAGAGACCCGGAAGGGTGGGGAGGTGCACTGTGTGGTCAGGCTTGGTATTAGGTGGTGAGAATTTTATTCTTTCCTTGTATTTGCCTTGTCATTATTATTATTGGTAGTAGCAGTAGTGATTTGTGTTATACTTTAGTTACTAAACTGTTCTTATCCCAACCTGTGGGAGTTGCATTCTTTCGATTCTCCTTCCCATCCCTCCGGGAGCGGGGGGAAGAAGGAGGGGGAAGTGAGTGAGAGAGAGAGAGACTGCGTGAGTTAGTCTTAAACCACGACACTGCATAAATGTAATTTATCACCACAGATATTTGACCTGCGTTTTTTTCCAGAAAAAGTGATGGGATGATCTGGAACGCTCATGAAATGTTGTAATTCTTCTACAGTTTGATTAGAAACTGGATAACACTGGTTTCAACTGAGAAAAGAAAATAAATTATAACTATTTTTAAATAACATAGTTTAAGCAACACAGTTTTGAACGACAGAAGTAAACATTGGTGTGTGTAAAATAGATTCTTATTTCAATCACCAGTTATTATAATTCCAGCTTAAATTTAAGGAAATCAGGAGAATTATTCTGATTTATAATGGTTGTAGGGCATCTAGCTAGGATAGAGTTAATTTTCTTCATAGGAGCTCATATGGTGCTATGTTTCAGATCTGTGGTCAAAATTGTACCGATGACACACTAATCTAGCTTTTGCAGAATGATGTTTGCACAGCATCAAGGCCTTCTCTGCTTCTCACTCTACCTCATGCCAGAGATTAGACCGGGGGATGCTAAGTAGGTAGAGAAGAGACACAAGTGGCCAGATGACCCCAGCTAACAAGAGATAATCATTAGTGTATAACATCATGCTCAACAATAAAAGGGAAAAGCGATGGTTTTAGAGAGAGAGGTCAGCCACCCTTTGCTCGGGAACTGGCTGAGCATTATTCTACCCATGGGAGATGGTGAATGATTGCCTTTGCAACACCTGTTTTTTGTTTTTTGAGGGTTTTTTCTGTTTTCTTCTGTCTTCCACTTGTTCTTCACTTATTAAACTTCTTTATATTTTTATCTTGACCCCTAAGTTTTCTTGCTTTTATTCTTCATTTTCTCATTCCCATCCCACTGGCGAAAATGAGCAAACAGCTGTGTGGTGCATAGTTGCCCACCAGGGTTAATCCACAGCAGACAGAGAGTGGCAAACCTGCCTTGTTATGAACTTGTTTCATTGAACAGTACTAAATGACTATAAAATGTCCACATTCTGCTTTGAGAAGATATGACTTACATTACAAGGCAATGGAGATCAGTTCTGTTGGTTTCTGTGAAGCCACTTCTGTCTCAAGCTGTTCTACCTGAGATGAGGTTACTGTCTATTAAATAAGGTTTCATTTAGACTTATAGAGTCATAGAATCATAGAATACTTAGGGTTGGAAAGGACCTGAAGATCATCTAGTTCCAACCCCCCCTGCCATGTGCAGGGACACTTCCCACTAAACCATGTCACCCAAGGCTCTGTCCAACCTGGCCTTGAACACCACCACAGATGGAGAAAACTCTCATTATACTCCTTAGTGAAAATTATTTCACAACAGAAAACAAATGTAATTAGGTATAATTCATGATTCATGGAGCAGCACCTGCTGTTCCAAGTCAGGACTGAAAAACCCTAGGAGAAGTGTTAACATAATGTGAGACAAATGCTGAAATGGTGTAAAAGACTGCCGTGCCAGAGTTTTCAATATATGTACATGCATTCAGCCTGGTTTATGTGTATTTAAACTGGAATTTAGAAGAATTTTTACAAAAGTTTTAATAAAAAAAGGTAAGTACAATGCAGCTGGTGCTGGTGCATTCTGTTCTTGGTTTTGTTGTTGTGGCATTTCATACAATAAACAAACACTGTTAGAAATGTCCTCTTCTTAACATTTTAATAGAATTTAATCCATAAATACTTCTCTAAATACCTCCACTTTACTAATCATAATGGAATATATTCACTGCAAGAGTCATAAAATAGATGAGGCAGTGAAAATGTTTAAGGAATGGTAGAACTAATAATGATAATGATGCTACTAGAACAGTTGGAGCACAGCACACAAAGACACAGGAAGATGTTACAGTAATCTGCATGCACTCTGTGCAGAATCAGGGGCATTCCAGGATTGTATAACTGGTATTACAGGCTGTGCTGGAGTTGTTGTCTACCTCTGGGACTGGTTTGTGTTAGCAGAGCCAGAAATAACATAAATGTTCGTTTGATGTTTAGAGCACTTCCTCTCTCAGCATTTCTTCTCTTTTCTGACTTTTTATAATACTTAGGCTGAAGCTTTTTGTTTTATCATTATCTTCTTCTTGGCCTTCAGGTTCAGTTCATGAAAGAAAGAATGATAATTTTTTCCTTTTTTATTTGTGTCGTGGTTTAAGCCCAGGTGTAACTCAGAACCATGCAGCTGTTCCCTCACTCCCCCACCTTCTTCCCCTTGCTCCTGGAGGGATGGGGAGGAGAATTGAAAGAATGTAACTCCCACGGGTTGAGATAAGAACAGTCCAGTAACTAAGGTATAGCGCAAACCACTACTGCTGCCACCAATAATATAACAATAAGGGAAATAACTAACAAGGGAAGAGAATACAACCGCTCACCACACGCTGACCGATACCCAGCCCGACCCCAGCAGTGATCTAACCCTTCTGGGTAACTGCCCCAGTTTATATATTGGGTATGACATGCTGCGGTATGGAATACCTCTTTGGCTAGTTTGGGTCAGGTGTCTTGTCTCTGCTTCCTCCCAGCTTCCCCTCCTCCCTGGCAGAGCATGAGTATGAGAAAACCCTTGGTCAGAGTAAACATTACTGAGCAGCAACTAAAAATATTGGTGTTATCAGCACTCTTCCCAGGCTAAAAGTCAAAACCACAGCACTGCACCAGCTACTAAGAAGGAGAAAAATGACTGCTACTGCTGAACCCAGGACAATTTGGAGGTGCAACACTCAGCAGACCAGCAGTGTTATACCACATCGGGTCTGAGCAGGTCATCTAGAGCTGCAGAACTGTGCTGCTGACTCACCTGGCTGCTAGGTGTAAAGTGCTTTTACAGAAAGGCACTTCATATGCCGACCTCTTTTGACAACCAACCCAGAAATATAAGCAAATTAAAATTTCTGAGTTTGTGAGAACCGAAGAATAAAGAGTAAACCCACATGGAATAAATTCTTGGCATGAAAGAAAAAAACCTGGCATTGAAAAGTATGTATTTTTTTTAATTCATAGTGGGTTATTTTGAATGACCAATTTTATGTATGTTGCATTCCTGAGTGTGTGTGTTCATGTGCATGTTGTTAGGAGCCTAGAGGATTTGCCAGCAGTTTACAACATATTTTGGCTTGGTATACCTCTGGAATAAAAACTTACAGGCTCATTTTTGCTGGAATTTATTGATAATAGCAGTATTAATAAAATTAGCCTAAAGACCAGTTATGTTGCAATATGGAAGATGGTTGAAAAACCTAAGTAGAGTAAATGATAAATAGAATAGCTGTTTATCACTAGAACTACAAAGAACGACACAGAAGAGAAACAAAACTGCAAAGGAGGTGTTTGCTGTGAATTAGGTGTGGCCCTAGCCCATGCTGGATATCTTCCAAAATCACCATACATAGTCTGGTGATACCCAAGAATCCATATTTACTTTTAGCTCAAAGGCACCTGTGCACCCGCTGTGAAACCTGTTTTGCCCTGTAGAAATTAGATTAGATAATGCATAATTAACTAATGGTGACCTATACTTCAGAAGATCATCACTGCTGATTTTGTCATAAATAACTGATAACCAGACAAATAATACAGTAAAAAGTTAATTAGTGCACAGCACTGTATTCCTCAGGAAGAAAATAGTGTGTTTCAAAGACCCTGTTTTCCTAACCCTGATTGATGATTCCTTTTGAGCTTAACAACAGTTCAAAACGGGGATCTAAAACTGTATTCTTGCTAATGCCTTGAAGTTATCGAGTTACTGTGTAGAGTGTTACTCTAAAGTAATGATAGGCTATGGGTTTGCTGCTTTCGTTTTTGGTTTTTTTTTTTTTTGTCTCACTGGTATTCTTCATCCATGCCACGTGACAAAATGCTTTGGAGAAATAAATTAATCAATTACAGTGTTTAATGTAACAGTGATTCAGACAAATTGAGAGATTCTGGCAAGGGAGACTATGTACCTGGTCGAAAAAGAACTGGAAATAAATGAAAAGTCAGTAAAAACAAGGGATACAGGGTAATGCAAATCTAAGTAATAAAGCAAAATAAAGCAAAATATGAAAACACGCACAGACAAGCAATACTTATCAACAGAATACCCCATATTCCCATACTACCATGGCAGTGGTAGTATTTTGTGTTTCCTTGTGTTCTGCTCTCAGAAGTGACTATATTTAATGCAAGTTTCTGTTCTAATTACTTAAAACATGTAAAACTACCAGGTTTCATTTTGAATTGAATGGATGTGCCTGTTCTTTTTCTGCCTGAGGCCTTCTTCTGCTCCTATTGTAATCATGGGCAAAGTTCTCACATGGCAAATCTTGGTCTGGGATTAGGACTTGGAAAATGCACTAAATAAATGTAAAATAAGTATCACTCAAGAGGTATTATTTTTAGCACTTATTCATCTATAATGGAAAAAGGGATAAGAGCTTCAGTGTAAGAAGAGAAACAAAATTCACCAAATCAAATGCAATTTATTTTGTGTAGGTTACAAAACTTTTCCTCTTCCTGCTTGAAAGCACTCTAAAGACTGGAACTTATATTGACTTTGACCATGAATAAGTCTAAAAACACATTGTTTTTGTGGTGTAGAAAGTACTTAACCTCTCAGTCTGGGTCATTGAACTGAACAGGCTAGAACCTGTGCTGTGCTTTGAGTAGTAGTAGCGCACAAGTTTGTACATACGTGTGTGTAGGTGCCTGTGTTACCATCCCTCCTAAATGTGTCTGAGGTTGCCTAGGGGCATGATAGGTGGTATGGATCAAAGCTGTACTAGCAAGAGTGCTGACAATTAGCACGGATTATGAGAATCCAGTACCCATCTCTGTTCTCCTCTGTTTTATCCAGTCATGTAAGCAGAGTCCTTGAGATCACCTTTCTGCTGCACAGGAAAGCGGTGAGTCAGAGGTACTTTTCCAGTTGCTAATCAGCGTGCTGGGCGACTACACTGCATAGAAGAGAGTAACAGGTTCGGAAAAGGGGACTAAACAGCAGATGAAGGTCTGAGAGGCAATGTTCAAGACATCCCCCAGTCCACTTTCTGTCTGGTGGCTTATCAGGGGGCAGTGAAAGCATATCTTACAGTAATTTACAAGGACACCTCGAAGATGTCCTGGAAGGCTGTGATCCAGCATGCTATCATATGCCAGCAAGACTTTCACCACGTGAAAAATAATGGCAGCTATGAGCACAGCTTCCCTTCTGCAGTACTGGTATCACAGCTTACGCAGATCATGGAGACTACTTACTCTCTTACGATGACATGGAGAGGAGGACAAAGGGAGGAAGAAGGGAGAGGTGGTAATCAGACACTTTAGGAGACACAGATGTAATTTCAGCAAGAAAAGATATGTGGCTTTGCTGTACACAACGATGTACATTCAGCTTACATCTGTGAGTAGCTGAGGTTTTTTTTGTTTTGTAGTCGAACTGAAAATTTGGTCAGAGAAATAGTATAGTGTTGATGTGTCATTTAAATTTTATTAAGATGTTTCATGCTATTCATTACTTGTGTCAGACTAAATATGATTTTAAAAAGCATTCAGCATAAGAAGATTTGTAGCAAAGCTCTTTCATTAAAGATTAAGGTTTTTTTTTTTCTGAAGCTTTAAATTTTTCAGGAGAAATTATTTGCTGTAATTTAGCTAAATTGATAAATATTTTCCTGTCTCTTAAAATTACAATTTCTGTCTGTCATGGTTGAGACGGACAAACGACATGTGACATGCTTCTTTGGTGATTCAGTAGAAGTTCTCCTTTACTATTACAAGCCCTTACTTATATACAGTATCTAGCGTGCATGAGACTTTTAGCCATTGGTTATATCAGTTTGCAACAGCACATTATTGGATGACCCTTTACTGCATTACTAAAGTCTGTTATCTTGCCAAGCTCTTGTTCTGCAGTAAGTTACTCCCTTTGACTCGCTCACTTCTCCAGATGCCTTCTGCTTTCCCATCCAGATGCTTCTTGCTTTCCCATCTGGATACCTTCAGTGCCTCATTCTTCATGGATGAGCTTTAATATCTTCAAGGCCAAGTTTTAACTTCATGCCTTCAGTCAGGGTGTCCACTGGCCTGCCGTAGCCCCCCACAACATCCGTCAAATTTTGTAAGGCTAAAAATGATGTGTTTGATCTTAAGAAAGATTATGACATGCCAGAAAAGCCTAACAGAGTTACATGGCCTGTAAGCACTCAAAGTAATACAAATAATGTGAAAGCTATTACCAAAGTTAATTTGATTCTGGCACATTAAAAATAGACTGTTGTTCCACTTCCTGCCCTGTGCAGTGTGTGGCTACTGAACCCCTCTACATGCAGATGCAGAAGTGTGGCTGCTGGCAATTTTGCTTCTTTTGTGTCTTGAAGTAAGGAATGAGTTCAAGCTTGGGCTTACAAAGTCTAAAATTTGTTCTTTCAGGCAACTCGTGAATGTGGTATATTATTCCTGGAATGCAATCCAAGCAGATCAACACAACCAGACTGTCCTGTAATCAATTTGTGTCTTATATTTTCATGTAGTATTCATATAAAACCCTGTAATTGTTATTTGAATAATATGTAACTAATATTTGGATAATATGAATATTGGCTATCTTTATAAACAATAAAAAGTGTTTTCTGGTATATCAAGACAAATTTTATTTAAAATATTTTGTTCATGATATCAAGGAGATTTGTAGGACGATCCTCTGCCCCAGTATCCAGCTTGAAAAGCATCTTCTTTCACAGGGAAGGTATAATATATGATTTTGTCCAATGAGTGGAAAGCTAAAATTTGTCCCTTTTCTTTAGACATGTGATAAAAAAGGTTGAAAATGCTGAAAAAAACATGGGGAAAATTAATATTATTTTCTAAACTTGCATTCCATTCTATATTCTAAAAGGCTCCTGGGTCCTTAATGTTAATTTACTTACAGTGAGTTTTTCCTCTTCTCAGTCTTTGATACCACATGTCTAAGCAGAACATATGCATGCAAAAGTTGACAGTAGTGGTTTATTAGTTCTTTCATGCAGGCAGAATGTTCATGGCAATTAAAGATAATTCAGCACTCAAATATGAACAAAGGAAATATTAACGTCTGTCAAAAACTCAGCTCAAAGATATGAAGGGAAAAAAAAAGGAAATAATGAAGTAATCTCCCAAAAGTTTCAATATATACTACAAAATTTGTAATAGCATTGCCAGACAGTGCATGCCAGCTTTCATTTTAAAATCTTTCTTTCATGATTTTCACCTGGTTGTGAAAATTCACTGGAGCCGGGTGTTTGGTTTAGAAGAGCTTAACTGGGAGAAGGTATTGCCTGTTGCTGGCCAAATTGTCAGAAAAAAACAAACAAAAAAAAATAACCACACTACTGAGGTCAACATTTCTTTTCACAGCCACAAAGATTTGAACCATATTCAGTTTCTAAGTTTTCTCTGACTCTCTTAGATATACGGAGACATGCAGGGGCTTTTCCTATTTTCTTTCAGTAATAATGCAACTGTTAATGAATTTTAGGGCAAGGAGGAATAGCTTTAAACCTAAAGAGGGTAGATTTAGATTAGGTATTAAGAGGAAAATTCTTCCTGGAGGCAAAAATTCTTCACTGTGAAGGTGGTGAGGCCCTGACACAGGTTGCCCAGCGAAGCTGTGACTGCCCATCACTGGGAGCATTCAACGCCAGGTTGGATGGGGCTTTGAGCAACCCGGTCTAGGGAAAGGCGTCCTTGCCCATGGAAGGGGGTGTGGAACTGGACGATATTTAGGGTCCCTTCCAATCCAAACCTTGCTATGATTTCATGATTTTTAAGCTCGTGATCTTACACTTTCCAATAGTATAATAAATCAAACAGGAATGCTGCACAACTCAAAACTGAGTGTAGCAGCCGTGCCTTGCACTGCAAACACCAAATTGTCATGAAAGTGTAATATTCCCCTAAAGTACTGCAGATGCCTACAATGCATGCAATGGCTCTTCTGTTTGTTTTTCCGGAATAAGACATAGAGTTCTGAAGCGTTTTATATTTTAACATGCAATCAAAAAACTGTCATGAACAACCCCGAAGTAATGCACAAGGACTAAATAACTTCCGTCATATTTGAAAAGTCATGGCAGTCAGCTGAAGTTCCTGAAGACTGGAAAAAGGGAAGTATAACCCCCATTTTCAAGAAGGGAAAAAGGGATGACACAGGGAACTACAGACCAGTCTGTCTCACCTCTATGAATGGGAAAATCTTGGAGCAGATTCTCCTGGAAGGCATGCTAAGGCACATGAAAAAACAACAAGATGGTTGGTGACAGCCCGCATGGCTTCACTAAGGGGAAATCATAGAATCATAGAATAGTTAGGGTTGGAAAGGACCTTAAGATCATCTAGTTCCAACCCCCCTGCCATGGGCAGGGACACCTTACACTAAACTATGTCACTCAAGGTTCTGTCCAACTTGACCTTGAACACTGCCAGGGATGGAGCATTCACAATATATCCCATTCCATTGCCTCACCACCCTTACAGTAAAGAATTTCTTCCTCATATCCAATCTAAACTTCCCCTGTTAAAGTTTGAACCCGTTACCCCTTCCCCTATCATAGAATTATAGAATCTTAGAATAGTTAGGGTTGGAAAGGACCTTAAGATCATCTAGCTCTATCACTACAGTCTCTAATGAAGAGTCCCTCCCCAGCATCCCTATAGGCCCCCCTCAGGTACAGGAAGGCTGCTATGAGATCCCCACGCAGCCTTCTCTTCTCCAGCCTGAACAGCCCCAACTTTCTCAGCCAATCTTCATACAGGAGGTGCTCCAGTCCCCTGATTACCCTCGTGGCCATCCTCTGGACTTATTCCAACAGTTCCATATACTTTTTTTGTTGAGGACAGCAGAGCTGCACACAAAACTCCAAGTGAGGTCTCACAAGAGCAGAGTAGAGGGGCAGGATCACCTCCCTTGACCTGCTAATCATTTTCCTTTTGATGCAGCCCAGGATATGGTTGGCTTTCTGGGTGGCAAGCCCACACTGCCAGCTCATGTTTGTTTTCTCATCGACCAACACCCCCAAGTCCTTCTGCGCAGGGCTGCTCTGAATCTCTTCTCTTCCCAACCTGTAGCTGTGCCTGGAATTGCTCTGACCCAGCTGTAGGATCTTGCACTTGGAGTGGTTAATCTTCACCAGGTTGGCATTAGCCCACCTCACAAGTGTGTCAAGGTCCCTCTGCATGGCATTCCTTCCCTCCAACATATCAACCGAACCACACAGCTTGGGGTCGTTGGCAAACTTGATGAGGGCACACTCAATCCCACTGTCCATGTCACTGACAAAGATGTTGAACAAGACTGGTCCCAACACCCATCCCTGAGGGGCACAACTCGTTACTGGTCTCCAGCTGGACATTGAACCATTGAGCACAAGTCTTTGCGTGCGGCCATCCAGCCAGATCTTTATCCACCGAGTGGTCCACCTATCAAACTGATGTCTCTCCAACTTAGAGACAAGGATGTCATGTGAGACACTGTCAAACACTTTGCCCAAGTCCAGGTCGATGACATCGACTGCTCTACCCGTGTCCATCAGTTCCGTAGCCCCATCATAGAAGGCCACCAGATTGGACTGGCAGGATTTCCTCTTAGTGAAGCCATGTGGGCTGTCACCAACCACTTTGTTGTTTTTCATATGCCTTATCAAGCCTTCTGGGAGAATCAGCTCCAAGATTTTGGCAGGCACAGACTTGAGGCTGACTGGTCTGTAATTTCCCACGTCACCCATTTTCACCTTCTTGAAGATGTGAGTTGTATTTCCCTTTTTCCAGTCATTGGGAACTTCACCTGACTGCTATGATTATTCAAATATGATGGACAGTGACTTAGCAACCTCATTTATCAGCTCCATCAGGACCCGCAGATGGATTTCATCAGGTCCCATTGACTTGTATATGTACATTCAGGTTCTTAAGATGGTCTCAAACCAGATCCTCTCCTACAGTGGGCCTAGGGTCTTCATTCTCACAGTCCCTGCGTCTGCCTTCCAAAACTTGGGTGGTGTGGTCAGAGTATTTGCCGGTGACGACTGAGGCAAAGAAGTCATTAAGAACCTCAGCCTTCTCCAAATCCAGGCTAGCCCGTTCTCCCGATAGCTTGTGGAGAGGGCCCACATTGTTCTTAGCCTGTCTTTGATTTGCAATGTACCTACAGAATCCCTTCCTGTTATCTTCAACTTCCCTAGCCAAGTTTAATTCTAAGTGGGCCTTAGGTTTCCTAACCTGGTTCCTAGCTTCCCAGACAACATCCCTGTATTCTTCCCAGGCCGCCTGTCATTGCTTCCACCTTTTATAAGCCTCTTTTTTCCTTCAAGTTTTCCTCACCAGGTCCTTATCCATCCAAGGAGGTCTCCTGGGAGGCCAAAGTCTGCTCTCTTGAAGTCCAGGGCAGTGAGCTTACTGCACGCTCTTCTCACTGTCCTGAGGATCACGAATTCAACCATCTCATGATTGCTGCAATCAAGGCTGCCCTGGAGCATCACATTTCCAACCAGCTCTTCCCTGTTGGTGAGGACGAGGTCAAGCATGGCACCTCTTCTTGTTGGCTCTTCTATTACTTGCAGAAGGAAGTTGTCTTCCACATAATCGAGGAACTTCCTGGATTGCTTGTGCCGGGCCATACCATCCCTCCAACAGATATCAGGGTGGTTGAAGTCCCCCATGAGAACAAGGGCGTGTGAGCGTGAGGCTGTTCCTATCTGTCTATAGAGCGCTTCATTCACAGAGTCCTCTTGGTCAGGCGGTCTGTAACAGATCCCCACAAGAATGTCTTCCATTATTGTTCTCCCTTTAACCCTGACAAACAAACTCTGAGTTGGTTGCTCACCTGTCCCCAGACAGAGTTCCATACTCTCCAGCCTATCCCTAACATAAATAGCAACTCCCCCTCCCTGCTTGCCAGGCCTGTCTTTCCTAAAGAGCCTGTAACCTTCCATTCCAACACACCAGTCATAGGAGCCATCCCACCATGTTTCTGTGATGCATGTGATATCATACCCCTATAGACATGCACACATCTCTAATTCCTCTTGTTCGTTCCCCATGCTATGGGCGTTTGTATAGAGGCATCTGAGCTGAGCTTCAATTGAAGCAAGATCATTGGCTGGAGCAGCTGGAATATCTCTACATTGCTGTGAACGTTTGTTATAGGTGCTGGCAAGTGACTGGATGTGTTGGGGTGGAATGATGCCCCCCTCCCCCAACACATCTAGTGTAAAGCATCCTTGACCAGTCTGGCAAGCCTTCTCCCAAATTCACTCTTCCCTTTCTTTGTCAGACCAGCTCCACCAGCCCCCAGTAGACCTGGTCTACTAAATTGCGTACCATGTTCAAGATACCTAAACCCATGACTATGGCACCACCCTTCTAACCATTTATTAACCTGGCCAATCCTCCTAGCCTTTTTAAATCCTGCGTGATCAATTTGACGGCCTTCTATGATGGGGCTACAGAACTGAAAGACGGAGGTAGAGCAGTTGACATCATTGACTGGACTTGGGCAAAGTGTCTGACACTGTCCCGCATGACATCCTTGTCTCTTACTTGGAGAGACATCAGTTTGATAGGTGGACCACTCGGTGGATAAAGATCTGGCTGGATGGCCGCACGCAAAGTGTTGTGCTCAATGGCTTAATGTCCAGCTGGAGACCAGTAACGAGTGGTATCCCTCAGGAATCAGTGCTGTGACCAGTCTTGTTCAACATCTTTGTCAGTGACATGGACAGTGGGATTGAGTGTGCCCTCATCAAGTTTGCCAGTGACCCCAAGCTGTGTGGTTCGGTTGATACGCTGGGGAGAAGGAATGCCGTCCAGAGGGACCTTGACACTGTTGTGAGGTGAGCAGATGCCAACCTTATTTTTAACCACTCCAAGTGCAAGATCCTACAGCTGGGTCAGTGCAATTCCAGGCACAGCTACAGGTTGGACAGAGAAGAGATTCAGAGCAGCCCTGCGCAGAAGGACTTGGGGGTGTTGGTCGATGAGAAAACAAACATGAGCTGGCAGTGTGGGCTTGCCACCCAGAAAGCCAACCATATCCTGGGCTGCATCAAAAGGAAAATGATTAGCAGGTCGAGGGAGGTGATCCTGCCCCTCTACTCTGCTCTTGTGAGACCTCACTTGGAGTTTTGTGTGCAGTTCTGGTGTCCTCAACATAAAAATGTGTTGTGGTTTTAGCCCAGCTGACAACCAAGTACCACTCAGCTGCTCGCTCACTCCCCCCACTTCTTCTCCCCGCTCAGGGAAAGATGAGGAGGAGAATCCAAAAAAAGTAACTCCCACGGGCTGAGATAATAACAGTCCAGTAACTAAGGTATAACACAAACCACTACTGCTGCCACCAATATTCATAATGATAAGGGAAAAACAAGGGAAGAGAATACAACCGCTCACCACCTGCTGACTGATACCCCGCCCGACCCCAGCAGTGATCTGTCCCTTTGTCTTGATTTAAGCCCCTATAACTCACTCAGCTGCTCTCTCACTCACTCCCCCTCTTTCTTCCCCCTGCTCCCGGAGGGATGGGTAGGAGAATTGAAAGAATGCAACTCCCACAGGTTGAGATAAGAACAGTTTAGTGACTAAGGTATAACACAAATCACTACTGCTACCACTAATAATAATAATAATGACAAGAGAAATACAAGGGAAAAGAATAAAATAGCTCACCACCTATACCCAGCCCGAACATGCAGTGCACCCCTACCCTTCCGGGTCTCTGCCCTCCATTTTCCATCCTTGGCACAGCGTGCTGTGGCATGGAATACCTCTTTGGTCAGTTTGGGTCATGTGCCCTGTCTCTGCTTCCTCCCAGCTTCCCCTCCTCCCTGGCAGAGCATGAGACTCAGAAAGTCCTTGGTCAGACCAGAACATACTAAGCCGTAAGTATAAACATCGGTGTTATCAGAGCTGTTCCCAGGCCAACAGTCAAAAAAACACAGCACTGCACCAGTTACTAAGAAGGAGAAAAATGACTGCTGCTGCTGAACCCACGACACCCTTCTGGGTAACTGCCCCCAGTTTATACATTGGGTGTGACATGCTGTGGTATGGAATACCTCTTTGGCTAGTTTGGGTCAGGTGTCCTGCCTCTGCTTCCTCTTAACTTCCCCTCCTCCCTGGCAGATCATGAGACTCAGAAAGTCCTTGATCAGACAAAATATTACTGAGCAACAATTAAAACCATTGTTGTTATCGGTGTTGTTCCGAGGCTGAAAGTCAAAAATACAGCATTGCACCAGCTACAAAGGAGGAGAAAAATTACTGCTATGGCTGAACCCAGGGCAAAAGGACATGGAACTGTTGGAACAAGTCCAGAGGAGGGCCACGAGGGTGATCAGGGGACTGGAGCACCTCCCATATGAAGGCAGGCTGAGAACGTTGGGGTTGTTCAGCCTGGAGAAGGGAAGGCTACTTGGAGACCTCATAGCAGCCTTCCAGTATCTGAAGGGGGCTTATAAGGATGTTGGGGAGGGACTCTTCATTAGGGACTGTAGTGAGAGGGCAAGTAGTAACGAGTCCAAACTTGAACAGGGGAAGTTTAGATTGGATATAAGAAGGAAGTTCTTTACTGTAAAGGTGGTGAGGTCCTTGAATAGGCTTCCCAGGGAAGTTGTGAATGCTCCATCCATAGCAGTGTTCAAGGCCGGGTTGGACAGAGCCTTGGGTGTCATGGTTTAGTGTGAGGTGTCCCTGCCCATTACAGGGGGGGTTGGAACTAGATGATCTTAAGGTCCTTTCCAACCCCATCTATTCTATGATTCTATGATAGCAAAGGAAATGGTCAGCAAGGTCAGCAAACTAGGCCTTACTCCCTTGAAATGGATCTCATTATCACCTGACATTAGATATTAGATATTTACAGGAACACCTATATTTGGGAAAGTAACCTTAGCCTTGCGGTGTAGTCTGTGGGGAGAAATAGAACTGAAAATACAGTTTCTTGTGTCTGTTTTATAAGCCTACATTAGGAAATAATGCATGACACCTAGAAATATCCATTTATTTCCACTATCAAGGCAGTCTAGTCCACTAGTTCAGAGGTCAACTCCTCTATAAATGCCTGTGGTAATTCGGATGTATTTGACTTAGATTCACATCTAAGTGGGATTTTCATATTCCTGGATAACCTTCTGAGGTTGTCGTAAGTTATAAGAATCTGAACTAGGGAATTTTGTGGTAGTTTTCAACCTTTATGGAGGCTCATTTATGGTTAGAAGCTAAGTTAGATCAGGAAGTGTGGATGTTCATTGTGCATTATATTAGCTATATTTACTCCTCTCTGATCAAGAAGTTTGCTGAGAAGTATGAAAAGTGTGCATTTTCTTATTACTTCAGTGAGATATGCACCTTATTTCAAAATTTCCCTAATAGGTAGCAAAGCGACAGAGCCACTCCTCAGCTGATCTGTAGGAGCCTGCCATAAGTTTAGTCCATCCAGCTTGGGAAGTTCAAGGCACCTACACAGTTCCTCTTCTCTGAAATGCATCAATCTCCTTTGGGGTAGATCACATTTGGAGACGGTGGTCTATAGTATGTGTGTGTTCCCCAGTGATATTTATGCCATTAAGTGGAGAATTATATACAGGTAAGCTTCTAAGTATTTTTATTTATTTTTTTTTCCTCCATCTCCCTCTCCCCATCAACAAAGCAGAGTTTCAGAGATGTCCTTTGATGAGTTCAGATCATTATGGTTTCTAAATTGGTTCTTATGCGATGATTAGCAGAAGCTAATTTGCTCATTATGTTTTTATTTCTTGTTTGGGCATGCCTCGTGCTCTTGTGCTTTCCCAAGAGCAGTTATGTAACATTGCAAAGGCAGATTAGTGATGGATGAGGGCATGGTTAGCTTCTGTTAAGCAACAGCTAACTGTATGTTATTTGTGAAAATTCCTGTTAAGACATGTAGCTAAGCTTTCAGTTTGAAAAGATATGGACTCATTTGGTAGTGATAGCATAGGTTACCATCAATCAACAATTTTAAATGAAAAAAAGTACTATTCAAGATCCCACACAATCAATAAGTTTTATTTTTATTGGTTTCACTGAAATTGAATGGAGTCCAAGCTCCCTATGAACTTGATTTTACTGTATTTGTAGTCATTTTAAGCAACAAAATAAACCTGCAAATTAAAATTACTCCAGATTTTTCCTACACCTAAGTGCCATGAGACATTCTTACTAGCTTCAAAATTATTGTGTTCCCATTTTTGTTATTTTAAAGTCTCATCCTAAAAACACACAGAGGGTTTAAAAAAAAAAAATCAAAAACCAAAAAATCAAAAATCAATCCACACACACACCCCCAAATCCCCAAATTGGATTTTATCTTACCAAATTTTGCTTTCAGTGAGCTCACCTTAATTCATAAATTTCTCCTGAGGTTACCAAGAACTGAAGGTCTTTTGAGTAATTCACAATAGCACTAATGAGAGAAGTAGTAGCTGCTACGATAGCAACCTGTCTTGGGCGAAGACCAAGAAATTAGCATAGAAAATTTGCTTAACTCTAGCATGCTAACCAAAGACTTTAAAACAACTTTTCACTTCAATGGCTTTTTTGTTTTTGCATTTGTTTTGACAGAGTATATGTTAAATTGGAACCTTCTAAGATTTACTATGGTCCCTGCAACCTGGAAACTTCACTTGACTGTTGAATGAGGATGATAGGGCAAAATGCAATTTTGCAAAATGCAAGGGTTACAGCAATTACAGATGCCTGAACAACAGAGTAAATACCTTGGCACAGACAACGTTTCTGTAGCAGTGCAAGCCCCAGCAGGAATGTGCTTCTGACTCAGAGGCAAGGCAACATGCTCACTACAAAGTCTGGAGCACTGTGGGGCAATGCACCTTAGCAGATAAGCATGGTTTACAGGAAAAGAGCCTGACAGCTCCACTGGCTGTGAAAACCTGGGGACCTGACAGATCTTCCCAACCCTCCAAGCTGGGAGTCAGGGAAGAGTAAATGTTGACCCTGTATCACATGTAATTAATGGGTCTAAAGCATAAAACCTCTGAGTGATAATGATCAGTGATACACAGGTTTTCCATCTGACAAAGCTACATTCCCTGTGTTTAGCAGGGAGGGAAGCCTTTTTGCTCCCTTGCATGATCAGATCATTTATGCGGTGCCTACAAAATAAGCATGATGTGCAAAGAAGAGTGACTTCAGAAAAGTGATAACTAGAAATTAACCTACATTTGTTCATGAAGCCCATTAGCTGGTTCCCATAATTACTTTTTCCACTGATGGACCACTGGAAAGCAGCTTCTGGGAGCCCACTGCAGGGTTGCTGGTGAGAGGGGGGCAGGTGCGACAAGTTCTAATTTTTTTTTTTCACTTTTTTGGGTCTCATATTTCGTATCATTCGTCCTATGCAAATGAATATTAAGGGCAACTTTAAACTGTCAGAAACAATGTTTGGAGGAGAAGGGAAAACAGGTGCCCTAACTCATATATGTGCTTCTCCTTGAGCAGCATTAAGTAGACAGCAGTTCCCAGAGGCCTTTTTTTGCCTGCTTTTCTTTCACTGTGTTTGGAAAAAGAGACTCTATCTGATGTCTTATGCTGGCAATACTGACAGTCTTTCTTATATTGTGTTAGAATATGTTCTTACTGCCTGCTCTGGAAGGGCAATCTGACATGATGAGTTTGGTCACATGGTCAATTTTCATCATAATTTGCATATAGAAATTCAGTATTATTACCATGCTATCATGGCAATAAAGTTGTGTACTTTAATTAAGAATCTGCAAGCTCTAATGTACCACAGAGAACAAAATCAGAAATATAATTTGTTCCTGAAAGTTGTTAAAGACCTTACAGAAGCTATATGTCTTTTCATCCCTGTATGCAGATCACCTGTGCCTGCTTACTCATTAATTCACACAGGTCAATAACTTGGACTGGAAACGAGCTTTAACATTCAGGAATAACCTATACAAGCATAGAGACAACACTGTAGTTTAGGAAAGATGAGCACAAAATGGGCATGCTGTGCTTCCTGACATTCTGGGATGCCTTTGAAGTCTAGTCTGCACATTGTGTAAGACTTCAGCAAAAGTATCTAATCATTTCTCTATTTACCATGAACTTTCAGCCTGTGCTAGGTCATGAAGGTTTCTTTCTGCTATATAGACAAGAATTTAGATTATAAATTTTACTTGAAAACGAACAAACAAACAAAAAAAAACCCAACAAATCAAGAACAAAAACCACACAAAACTCCCAAATGATATTATGCTAGAATTATGAAGTAGTTGCCTCAACTGTTCCATCCTGAAAGAGTGACAGCACCAGAGTGTGGGCTAATAGAAATGACACTATTTGTTGTCATAAGCGTATACCTTACATAGTATAATGGTAGATAAATAGTGATTTTTATTATATCTTCTGAAATTCATATTCATATTTAATAATAAAAAGAATTTTATAATGTCTAAAGAGGTAAATAGTTCAGACAGAGCAAAACCATAGCAGGTATACACCTTAATAAACAAAAATGTCAAATTAATAATTCTTTCAGAATTTAGAGGTCTCAGAGGCCTTTTCTTTTGCCCTTGACTTTGGGAAGGCGTTTCAGTCATAGCTGTAGTATTGACCACTTACTCCATCAAATCCAGGCTGCTGTCAGAGGAGTTGCTTAGTGGAAAAACTGGCAGAAGCCCAGTTTACATCATCTTCCATGTCTGCATCAGTGTAGCTAACTCAAACCACTGGAATTCAGATGGATTAGCTCATAGGTAAATGAATTAAAAATGGTTATGACAAAAAGGAGAAAACTATAGCATTGAAAAATTTCTGCAGATGTGAAAAATGTACCATCTAATAGTTGTTTTTTTTTTTTAATATATGACCATATTGGCTGTGAGAACTAATGCATTTCCATGTTTGATATCCCATTAAAATGTTCTATTATGCTTCAAATTAAGACCAGGAAATTGTACATTTAGAAGATCCTAACAGCCACTGAAAACCTTCGGACTATTAATTTTTTCATCAGGAAACCTGGACAGTAGGAAGTTGAGCTCCTCATTAAATTCTGCTGGCTAATTCATGATACATCATTAAAATTTTAAAATCCACCCTTTTTGCCAAGTACTTTTCCTTGTATTAATTACCTAATCACAGCAGACTCAATTGATTAATAGTCCTTGTAAACTGTGGTTTCAGCCTGTTGGAAGGGTCCATCTGGTTAGAAAATTTGTCCTTATGGAAATTGTTGTGAGAAGCACTATTGTTGTTAAATGCTAGTAGAGTATTTAAAACGGAGCATATAGAGTCATGGTGGAGAATGAAAAGAAAACCATAAAGACAATGAAAAGATCTTGCCACTTTATTTGTATGCACTACATCTCAGAGAGTCCATGTGCAGTATATATCATGTAATAAATGTTTTGAATTGAATAAATTTGAATTTTCTGAACATTTTAAACACTAACTGTGTCAGATGTTCCTACATGGGATCTTTTTTAAGATTCTGGTACGCTGATGGTATGCTCTGCAAAATGCCCACAGCTAGAAACGTGGTTAATTTAATTTAATTTAATTTAATTTAATTTAAAGACTTGATAATAACGTTGTATGATAAGATGTTGTATGAGAAATTCTGAGTTTAACTGTGTCTCACAGGGTCAATGTATTCAGTAATCATTGAGTTAAATAACTTTCAGAAACAATCACTTTTAATAAGATTGATATTCAGGAGCATGAGACTGAATTTTTTCACCCATGTTCTAATAGTTATAAAGTATTTGGCAAGATGTCACACTGATAAGATGTGAGTGCATGTTTCTCCAGCTATCAAAGTAGCTATAGGTTATACATGTATAAATCTTTATATATTTATTCATATTTATAATCTGCAATCTATAATCTATAATCAGACAGTGACATATCTGCATCATGTATTAGGATATGTGCAGTCATGTATTCATAGAAACGATTCACGTAGAATAATTATAATCTGTTTCTTACAAGACAGTGATAGAGCCACAAGACTTCAACCAGTATGAAGACTTCAAGCTTCATGATTTCTGAAAACCTGAATTCAGAGTAAGTGTTTCTCTTTGAACAAATGTAAATGAAAACAAGTGATGCTCATGAAGATTTTCTAAACCATGGTTAACACTGAATAAAACAAAAGCAAAACAAAAAAAATATTTGTATATGTACTGGCTACCCTGGATTCGGAGAAGGCTGAGGTTCTTAATGACTTCTTTGCCTCAGTCGTCACCGGCAAATACTCTGATCACATCACCCAAGTCTTGGAAGGCAGATGCAGGGACTGTGAGAATGAAATCCCTAGGCCCACTGTAGGAGAGGATCTGGTTTGAGACCATCTTAGGAACCTGAACATACATACACAAGTACATGGGACCTGATGAAATCCATCCGCGGGTCCTGAAGGAGCTGGCAAATGAGGTTTCTAAGTCACTGTCCATCATGTTTGAAAAATCATAGCAGTCAGGTGAAGTTCCTGAGAACAGGAAAAAGGGAAACATAACCCCCATTTTCAAGAAGGGGAAAATGGATGAGCCGGGGAACTACTGACCAGTCAGTCTCTCCTCTGGGCCTAGCAAAATCTTGGAGTGCATTCTCCTGGAAGGTATGCTGAGGCACATGAAAAACAACAAGGTGCTTGGTGACAGCCAGCAGGGCTTCACTAAGGGGAAATCCTACCTGGCCAATTTGGTGGCCTTCTATGATGGGGCTACGGAACTGATGGACACGGGTAGAGCAGTTGATGTCATCTATCTGGACTTGGACAAAGTGTTTGACAGTGTCTCACATGACATCCTTGTCTCTAAGTTGGAGAGACATCAGTTTGATAGGTGGACCACTCGGTGGATAAAGAACTGCCGCATGCAAAGAGCTGTGTTCAATGGCTCAATGTCCAGCTGGAGACCAGAAACGAGTGGTGCCCCTCAGGGATGGGTGTTGGGACCAGTCTTGTTCAACATCTTTGTCAGTGACATGGACAGTGGGATTGAGTGTGCCCTCATCAAGTTTGCCAGTGACCCCAAGCTGTGTGGTTCAGTTGATACGTTGGAGGGAAGGAATGCCATGCAGAGGGACCTTGACACACTTGTGAGGTGGGCTGATGCCAACCTGATGAAGTTTAATCATGATAAGTGTAAGATCCTACAGCTGGGTCGGAGCAATCCCAGGCACAGCTACAGGTTGGGCAGAGAAGAGATTCAGAGCAGCCCTGTGGAGAAGGACTTGGGGGTGTTGATCGATGAGAAAAATGAACATGAGCTGGCAGTGTGGGCTTGCCACCCAGAAAGCCAACCATATCCTGGGCTGCATCGAAAGGAGCATGACCAGCAGGTTGAAGGAGGTGATCCTGCCCCTCTACTCTGCTCTTGTGAGACCTCACTTGGAGTATTGTGTGCAGTTCTGGTGTCCTCAACATCAAAAGGACATGGAACTGTTGGAATAAGTCCAGAGGAGGGCCACGAGGGTAATCAGGGGACTGGAGCACCTCCCGTATGAAGATAGGCTGAGAAAGCTGGGGCCGTTCAGGCTGGAGTAGAGAAGGCTGCGTGGAGACCTGTGGGGGCCTATAGGGATGCTGGGGAGCATCCCTCTTCATGAGGGCCTGTAGTGAGAGGACAAGGGGTAACGGGGTTCAAACTTAAACAGGGGAAGTTTAGATTGGATATGAGGAAGAAATTCTTTACTGTGAGGGTGTTGAGACACTGGAATGGGTTCCCCAGGGAAGTTGTGGATGCTCTATCGCTGGCGGTGTTCAAGGCTAGGTTGGACAGAGCCTTGGGTGGTATGATTTAGTGTAAGGTGTTCCTGCCCATGGCAGGGGGGTTGGAACTAGGTGATCTTAATGTTCTTTCCAACTCTAACGATTCTATGATTCTATGATTCTCCATGTCATGTCAGTGCAGATGTTAGACAAATGCTATCGACCGAAATGTACCATAGCAAGTGCCCCCTTTTCCAAAAGAAAACCACATGGGATTGATTTAAAAATTGTGGAGACAAGATTACCTCACCTGTGTTCCCCTTTAAGTCCTCCACCGTAACTGGCAATCCCTCCTTTTTTATTTCACTCTTTTACAAACTGTTGTTTGCCAATATGAGAGACAGAAACTTACTTTACAAGGAGAAGCTGATTTGATTCCAGCAGCTGTGGCTTGATTTAAGACACCATACGTTATGAGATTCACAGTAAAAGTCACTGGAGCTAGCTGTACTGCAGAGACACATTCAAACAGTGGCAGACTGTATCAGAATTGAAGGCTCATTAAATTAACAGTGTAACTTCAGTGTTTGCTCTCAAAAAGCACTTTGTTTTCCATCCATACACAAAACACAATGAATAGAAATCGGTGCAGTATCCCTCCTACTCAGAGAACAATTCATTATCATTCTAAATTCATAAAACTTTGTCAGAGTTTAAAATTAATTTTTAAATATCTTTTTCTTTCATAAAGTGGTAATATGCTGATTTGAGACAGCAATTCCTTCAAAAATATTAGAAAAATCTATCCTGATCAACACAGAGAGGACATTGAGGTAATTTCTGACATGCTCAGACACTCTGGATACTGAACAGAGCTTCATGGAAAAAACCTGTACAGTAGCCCAGAATTGCAAACCAATTGCTCATCTCATTTATTTCTTCCTGTTGGGTATATGTGGAGTAGCATCCTAATTGAGTGTTAATGAAGAATTAATTAAAATTAAGTGCTTTAATAGCAGTTGGTGATTATTAGCTTTCTTAGTATGGGGCAATTTAATTCTTAAGCAGTTCCCTCACTTTTTCAAAATGGGTATAAAACAAATAGAAGGGCCATTAGTTCTCCCCTCTTCCCTCAAGCCTTGAATTTGCATTCCTTTACACAGTGACATTTTTAAGGTGATCTTTAATGGTAGCACTAGAAACCCGTCTCTCCTGCCTCTCTAAAGGAAAAGGACTGTCCCAAGTTTTCAGTAAGCTTTTTATATGTAGCTTCAATCACCACGTTTTAGCTCTACTGTGAAGAAGCCATTTTGTAAGAGCAAAGATGTCGCTCAGTGTCCATGCTCACTCAATTCTCAACCAGTCAGCTTAGCTGAAAAGTCTTGCAGCTGGGCTATAGATACATAGGAAATGTAGTATCTCATGGGAGATGGACTTTGAAAAAAACCTGATTTCCCATAGGCTGGAAGACACCTGCCAAGTGGTAATGACTTAAGGTCATTGTGGAACTAAGTTAATATGACCCTGAGACCACAGCTGAGAGATTTTGTATTCCTTCAGCCTAACAAAGATTAGACATTCTGTCACTAGCACATCTGTGCATTTCCAGACATCAATGAAACTGGCTATTTTACTTTATTCTATATTGACTTGATATGAGAAAATAAGCAGGAACACCTTCTTCAAGAATTAATTTCTTTATCTTCTGTCTATGGAATAAAAAATGGCATAAAACTGAAAAGCAGCAAGGAGTTTTGTAAAACAGGGAAGCTTCCTCATTCTAATTTTTTTTTTTTATTTTTTTTTTAATGGCCAACATTTCCCTTGGAAAGTTTGCAGCTGGATACAGGGTCTCATGACTTTCTTTCTTTGAAACATTTTATAGATAATACTGTTTGGGAAGGGGGAACGCAATGACTTTCTGACGTGAAAAAAGATGAGGCTAAAATTAATATACTATGGTTTTGTACTACCTTTCTAATTCCTCAGTTTCCCTAGTGATGATGCTGCCTGAGCTTTTCATGGCAAGCCAGAGCAATAGAATTTTGTCACAGGATTTAAAATATGCACACTGTTTTGGATGGTACAGTTGGGGTAACCAAAACTCTGTTTAGAATTGCTGCTAAATCTGCGTCTCCCTGTGTAAATGGCAACATAAAAAATCATCATTTTTAGGTTAAATTTCACCAATTTAATATCACTAACAAGTGGACCCCCCCCAAAAAAAACCCAACAAACTAAAAATTCTGCAACAATATTTAAAATAGTAAAATGGAGTATGCATGCAAGTATAGCCTGTTAACTCAGGCTTAAAAAGAAAGTAAAAAGTATATTTCATATGAATAGGTATATACAGTTTCTAACAGTTTGAATTTAGTCAGAGAATGAAAAGTCTTGTATGTACAGTTTTTTTAAGTTCTACCTTAAATCTTACTCATCTTAATGAACCAGAATGTTTATGAATCAAAGCAAAATTGCTTTTGCAGCCTGTAACTTCGTAACAGTTTCATACACAAAATAAGTATACATTTATTTATAAATATAAATACATATATATATCTGTAAACCTTTTACTGATGGATAATCTAAACATACATCTGGGAAGTTTTTAGTTCTAACTAATCATCTTGCTGAAATAGGAGAGATTCGCGTATGTGTATAAAAGATTCTACAGCTCAGAATGGCTTAGCTTGAGAAGTACCATCTTTATAAGATTATCCTCACTAATCAGATTAACAGTGAATTGCTATTAACTTAAGAAAATTGTGGAAATTTCCAAGCAGGAATTGAACTCAGAGAACTCAGTAGTTTTAATTAATGGAGGAAGGAAAAAGAAAAGAAAAAAAGAAAAAAAAAATAAAACAAAAGCAGGAAGTACTCTGGAAAAATGGCACTCAATTATTCTGGATTGTCTCAGAGTTACAGAATTAAATATTTTAAACAATGAACAACGTGAATCTGAGGACCACAAGCGACGTCATAAGCAGCCAAAATAACAAACAAATGATGAGATTTTTGTGGAAAAACTGTCAAAGCAATATCCATCTGAAGACAGGGAAAATGAAGTCTTGCTGAAAGCTCACTTTGTAAGAAAGAAGAATAGCATGTCACGATCATGTGGGAATATGTTCCTGTTGCAAGGGCATCCATGGGAAAGAAAGGGCAGGTCTCATAGTTGCATGAAATTACTTTTAACTACGCCAGATACATGGCTGAATCAATATCATGTACTGCTTAAACCCATGAAGGAAAAGAGATCATACTGTTTGAAGGACTATATAAGCAAGGTTCTGGTTTTAAAGAACTGAAATGTAAGGCACCAATGAGAAACATTTGTCCAATGTTGAGATAGCTCTGGGAGAGCCCAGGTGCTGAGTAACGCATATTTATTCCTATAAGACAGGATTTTACTTTAAGGTATTAAAAATTAAAAGTTAATTACATGAGAACGTAAGAACAGCAATGTGGATTTGGACTCGGTATCTACCAATATTCTGTCTTTGAGAGCAGCCGAAGAGAGCAGCCGAAACACAAGCTTAGTAAAAGATAATAAGAATAGAGTGAGCTCACACTAATGCTTTCCTTCAATGCCCTCTCACCTTCCAGAATTCTGTAGTTCAGCCACTTTCTGAGACCTAGACTGCAACTTTCTGGTTATATCAATGTGAAATACACACAATACCGGTATATACAAGTATACATTCATATACATATATATGTATACATAAGTACATGAACAATTATGTATAAATGTATGTGCATAAGCATGCGCATATACAGTTTTGTGTTACTGTCTGTGCATATACACATCTAACATAGATCCACGTACATTTTTTCACCCTTTTTTCACAAATGTGATGTTATGTTAATAAATAAAACATAATGGATCATAAGGCCAATTTACTTTAACATATCAGCTTATTCTTGTCTTCCCCCCTTCTTTTGTATTCATGAGAACATCTTTGACTTAAGAATGTTTTAATGTCCTCAATTTGTAATGAGCTTTTAGTCAAGCAGATTTTATAGCTGGTTAAAGCCCAGTAAGTGGGTTGTGGTTATGACCTGGACTTAGCTCTTACTGTTTTCAGTGCTTGGTTTTGTAAATTTTATATTTTGCATTCATTTTATATTCAGAGAAATTTGAGAGAAAAAAAGGAGAACATTTAAAGTTATTAGTTTTAATGCTCTGGAAAATAGGAACAAATATGTTAAATTTGTAAATTAAAGGTTTATCTAAACTGAAATTTATAGTTTATAAAAAATGAATAATGCAGTCATAAAACATCTCCATGCCAAATATTAACAGCCTCAAAGTTCAGCCTTGGCTATGCATGTGGGTATGTGTGTGGAAGTGCATACAAACACACTGCTTTATAATGCCACAAAACTGGAACAAGTATGAAATCATTCACAGTACTAATAGCTATACAATCAGAAAAAATTATTTGCACCAAAATCTGTTCTTTAACCTTATAACACTCATGTCAACAAAACTAAACATTTCACATTTAAGAGAATGCAGTTTGACATATTAAAATCAGTATGTAATGTGCTGGACAAACTGCTATTCAAAATCAACTTTTCAAATGGTTTCCATTAGTTTGTCAATAAACCTTCCATGTACTTCATGGCTCAGTTGCTGACAGAGTTCAATCAATGTAGACAGGCCTCCAGCAGCAAGATTTTCCAAGACCACTTGAAGAGCAATGTGCGGAAAGCAAACTAGTTCCTGAATGTTTTTTTTTTTTTTTATAATGAAAGGTATTTGTCAATTACAGCTGGTGCCTAAGGGATCACAAATGATGGTGTCAGTACCAGGCTGTCCTAGCAGACATCAGAAGAATAAAATTCTGTACTTTTAAGAGTTCCATATAATCTATGAGAATTCATTGGCAATGCTTTGATGTTGAGATGGGCTTAGTAGTACCTATAGCCAAATGAAGCAAAGAAAAAGACAAAAGAATGATACATGTTAACCTAACCACATAGGAAGGCTTCAGTGCACAACTGAAGTGTGAACTTCAGCCAATGACTGAATGATTCTTTTAAAAATTAATTTCTATCTTCAGTTTCAGAGAAGGATGGTATTCTGAGTCTGTCCTGACACTAGAAGAGTTGCTGGTCTATGCAGCTGGCCAAACACATACCACAAATTTGATATATGTTGCATTTCACTTGTAAGCTTCTACTGCTGAGCTTGGCACAGAGCATGGACATCTGTAAGAAAGGTAGCCCTTTCTGTAAGAAAGATAGAGTAAGGGCAGTGGGAGAGAATTAAGGGAAATATTTTTGTAAATATTTTCAAGTTTTGAAAAATTTCAGATCATGCCTTGGGCTCTTTTTGTAGAAGAGTTGTGCAGCTTGATAAACAACTGTCTACTCAAACTATTGCATGCAAGAACATACTGCTTTTTTTAACTACAGCACAGATTGTGTGGGGGAAAACTCCTAAGATTAAAGAAATAAAAGAAAGGTGGAGCATAACTTCATCCCTTGACACTGTTGACACCTGTATCGACCATCCTGCCGGAATTCCACTACATGACATAAATAATTTCATAGAAGAAATGCATTTATTCTAATATACTTCCATTTTGTGTTTTAACTTACAACGGGGTATTGTTTTTGTCAACTGCAGATGAGTAGGGCCTTTTTTTCATTAGCATATGACCTACGCAAAGGAGTTGACATTTCCCGAGGAATTCAGAATGAATGTTTGCTTACAGTGATTTGCATTACACAAAGTATATAGCTGCTATCTACATAACATAAAAAATTCTTTAGAAATAGAAAAAAAGTAAATTCTAATTATTTAATTATTGTTTCTTTTATTTTTTTTTTCTTCACTGTGATAAAAATTCTATTCATTTGAATGTAAATACATGCACAGACACACTGGAGTAGAATATCCAGAAATGCATGAATAACTTGGGTTTTGCCATATCAGTGGTGCTAAGTGTCGTGTTTTCTGAAACCTTATTTTTTGTTTTCTTCCGTCTTACAGTATTGTACCAGCTTTGTATCACCTCTCGAAGCAAACCTCATCTTTTAATCATCTCTTCCATCTGATTCATATGGCATACAGTGCACATCAAATATTCCTTATCTCAGTATATTTAGTATCTATGAATTAGTTTGTTTCAGCACTGCAGTGTGTCAAATATGAGCTCACAGACATGCCAGTTTTAAATAAGCGCTTCCTCAGAATTTTTAAGATGTCATAAGCAGTGGGTGGAAGGCAGAAGATTCTCGACATCCAAGAGTCATTTTCTATAGCATGAAGCTGGAAGGATTTGATTCATAAAGAAACTGCTCTATGGAACAATCACTGCCATGGGCTGAATTTGCAGTTAGCAGTTTTCCTTTTTAAGTAGCATTTTTTTTGCTGCAGGGGAACACAAGCAACCGTGCATGCACCAGGGTGCCAGGAGGGGAAGAGTACATCATGTCTTCTCTGACAACTACTCCACTACTCCAGGTACACCAGCCTTTCTAAAATTCAGATTACAGCTGTTTTTCTAATATGCTTTAATGCCTTCTTTCTAATTTTTCTCACAGAATACCTCCAATTTCCCAATATCTTTTCCAGCTAATGAAACTTACCCCATGACTTTTCTGTTTCTGCTCCTGACCCAGGCAGTCAGCCAAAGACCATTTGTAACCACAACTGTTTCTGGCAGTTAAGTTCCTTAACTTCCAAGCGTAAAAAATAAGAAAATTAACACTTTACACTATATACACTATTTACACTGTATAATTAATATTTTACGCTATATCCCTGTGAGTTGATGCAAAAACAAAACAAAATTATTGAGAAGGCTGACAGGAAGCACTAAATACATTGAGGTACACAATGTACATAAAGAGGTACATTATTGGGACCTTTTTGTTGGGATCTTTTTCATTCAGTCATTTGTTATTTTGACTATATTTCATAATCTTGCTAATTATTTATCAAACTCCATTTGGGCGATCAACACTTTTTTCTACTTGTAAATAAATGTGGTGTCTCCCTGAATACTGACCTAATGGTGAGTTAGGGTTTCAAAACTCACTCAAGGTCCGGACTATAATGTAGTCTACCTGCTTCACATCAGTGTTAAACCTTCTAGGCACCTTCATTAATTGGATGCATTTTACTAAGCTTAACAATCTTTTTTGAGCAAAACTTCAGGTACTTGTCTTGTGGTGGGGGTCAGATTTCAAGTAGTTAGTTACCTACCAGCTAAACCACTTCCCAGGGAAGAGAGCTGTAGGTTCCAGCCTTAATGGGATGGCTCTTAGCATAGGGGTTCAGTTTTAAGGAAGGGCTGCAGATGCTGGCAGATACTGGCACAGATTCTTCATGGCTGTGGCTACAGTGTATGACATGGATTTCGTCTTCTGCAGTCTAAGTCTGCTGCTTGGGCAAATGGTTCTATTGTTACTATGATTTCATCTTGAATTTTACAAAGTGTCCAAGAAATGCCATTCTGAAACACCCCAAATAGGCAGAAGATCCTAATATTTCCTGTTGGTTCCTCTTACTCTCCACAAAAAGGAGTGGATGTATATTTAAATATGTACAGAGATGCCTGATGTACAGGTGAAAAAATGAAAAATGGGGTGGGAAATCTTCATCCTGAACATTTTCAACAGTTTCTCCATCCATTAAGGATATGACAGTGAGCCTAGATTATCCAACAGAGCTCACCCTCAAGACAGGCACTTAGGAGTTATGTAAGATTGCATGTTGGGTCAGGTGTCTGAATTACCTGGGATGAATTTTACCCAAAGCCATGTCAGCTTGCTTGCGCTGTAGATTTTAATAGAAAGAGGTATTTGCTTTTACTTCTTTCATCCCTGGAAATGTGTTTATTTGCTCTTGTTTTCATTTGAAGTGACAATCAACTGTATTTCAACATGTGTTTAAATATTTCTCCTTAATAGTCCCAAACTCTGAAGCTAACCGAGCTGCAAAGAGCTGAAAATTCCTTTGTTTTACTAATGTTAGTTAGGTAATCCCTATGATCCTCCTGCCTAAAACTGCTCTGGACAGACACCTGATGAATTTCAAACAATGTAAAGGACAACATCTTAGCTAAGCTCCTGGTCTATCTCATGCTTAAAATTCATTAATTTGCTTTGCCAACTTCCTGGTTTAAGACCAGGGGCTAAAAAAAGGAAGCAAGATAGAAAACTCCATGTTCATATGTCATGAGACTCTAAGATAAATGAGAATGAAAAAATAAAGCACAAAAGAATGTATTTTCTACCACTTTCTGCAATTTTGTAATCCAAATTCTGGGTAAAAAAAAAAATCATTATGGAAATATGCACTGTTTAGAATTCTTTCATCTAAGTATGCTTAAGAGAGTACAATATTTAATTACACATCATTTAGATCAACATTAACCGAGCAATTTGTTTTAACTAGATGCAGAGGAACTGTTGTTCATATCCTTAGTTTGTAACGATGATTGCTCTGTTTCAATAAGTATCGCTTCACACCAAATGGCTACATCTATTACGCCAAAATATGAAATGCAGTTCTAATAGTTAAAAAAAGAATTAAATTTAATTTTGGGGTTGCTAACTGTGGGACTCCATTTCAGTTTCTCATAATTTTGCCAAGCTTGAGTCATTTGGGCTAAAATCACCCACAGATGTTTGTAGCATCCTGTTGTGTTTTTGGTTTTTTTTTTTTTTTTTTCACTAAGGAAGTTTTCTTCATTTGCTTTTTATTTTTCCTTTTTTTTTCTTCTTTTTAAAAAAAAACCCAAAAAACAACCAACCAACAAAGTAGTTCCCACAGGAGAGCTGCCCATAAAGCACTCAAAGAAATGCAGTGCTATCTTAATTTGTCTTCCTAGTGTTTAGGCTTTTTGATATAGTTACATAATTGCATACTATTTCTTTCCACTAAGCATTGCTTCAGTCAGGGTAGAGGAAGAATGCACCTCACGGAATATATTGGGGCTGTGCAGTTACAAAGAGCCCTCCTTGTCACTGTCATAGGCCTTCCAGCATCATCTGCTGCAGAAGATGTCAGGTGTACAGTGTGTGAGGCAGGAGGCCAGGAGATGGGTGAGAAGGTCTTGGGAGGAAAGCAGGAAAATGATGCAGCAGGCTTGAAATATCTTGCTTTTTAGCACTAAATCCTTAAGTCAGAATGTCATATTAGCATTGCTATCCTGCTTCTGGTTTCCAAATCACTCATTCCTGGCCCAGACACCTCTCATAGATCTGCAACATACCAATTTGATTAAGTGATCCTTATATTATAAGTGCCTGCACTGACCGTCTAGGGTCTGATTTGCAGAAATTGTGTACACTCACAGCTGCAGTGGCTGTCTGTGGGACACTGCTTTGAACACCTAATCTGCTGCATAATTCTTAGCACTCCACAAAATCATGTTCTGTGTATCTGTGATTGAATAAGAAAATTAGTGGGCACTTTGGATGTTTGTATCTGTGTGCCTCAGTTCTCAGTCTGTAAAATGGGGATGATAATTTCATCAGATGATTGTGGAAGTAAAGTCATTATTCTAAGCGGAGCACTCAGGTGCTACTCTGATGAGCACCGGAAGAAGAGCTACAGGAAATTAATAACTCTGTGTTCAGAGCAGGGTTTAAATAACATGCAGTAAGTAATGCATTGAAGCACTCGTTGAGCATAAATGACAAAACAGCTATTGAATAGCTGCTCATTACATGGACAATTGCCATTCTCTGCACTGACAACAACAGTAAGGAAAAAAAACCTCTGTGAACCTGTAATTAATGATTGCATCAAATTCTGAATGGAAAAAAAAGCATCTCACTATATTTGCTTTGAAATCTGTAATATTGATATTCCCTCACTTCTGACCACTTCAGTCTGTGCTCTTCCTCATTCTATTTTTTTTTCTATGCTAGAAATTTTGGCTACAATAGCTGCTATGACTCTTTGGCTGAATTTTATTCTTCCATAAGCAGCTGGAAAATAACATTTGGAGTTGCCTGTGCAATGTTTACCTCGTCTCTGGGCTGCTCTGTTTAACTTGGAGTAGTGATATGAGCAAAGTGTGGTCAAAATCTGTTTCTGATTCATCAAGTCCTATGCTGATTTTTTCATAATTCATTTAACATGAAAGATGTATTTAATTTCCTGTGATCCTGATTTTGCTTGTGCAATCCATCTCTTTCCTGAGAGTAAAATAGAATCTGAGGAAAAAGACTCTGTGACTGTCAATGTGCAGTGTAGACATCTTTGGGTATGTACCTTTGCATACCAAATATAATTCTGGTTTTCACTCTGAAGTTTGTTTAAGTGCTGTTGATATAACATTTGGGAATATTATCAACAGATCTCTATAGAAACATTTTGTTGGTATCATCGCAACAGTTACAGGCTGCAGAGCTGTTCTCACTGAAATGTGAGGCGAGACCATAAGCTACCCTTTTGACAGTGATATGCCACTGCATATGTGGTACAACTCAGTCAATAAGAATAGAAGGGATGCACCTTTACAAATCAGTGACAAGCACCTCTTAAAATACAGCAATGCTTTTTCCTACGGTGTTGCCATTTTCTTTCATTCCATCACATGTGATAAAATAAAGTGATACCTTTCACATTGATTTATTCCCAACAGACAGCTTGTCTAAATTCAGCAAGGCATTAAACAATGTAAATAAGCAAAGCTTTTGCCTAAAACTTCCCAGAATTTGCAACAAATGTTCATGATCTCATGCAATTTCTTTCCAACTCTAAATAAATTGATATGTGTGATATCACCTGTAAGTAGCCAGAATGGGATTAATTTTATGGAAGTTTAGAAGTCTGCTGTGTACACTTTGACATGCTTGACAACCAACTTCCTCTCCCTGCGTAGTCAATGAAAGCATTTTAGAACCTAATCTATCTAGCATGTTAGGATGTCTATGTCCCGATGAAGTAGACAGCGCCCAGAAATTCCTATTTTTTGAGTGAAAGAAAGTTTTACTACAGGAAAATCAGGGAATCTGGATAACTAATTCAGACAAAAAAATGCACATTAGATCATAACATCTCTGTTGTTAAATTGATCAAATATAATTTTTCTGTTAGAGGTATTAGTAATTTAAACTGGTAATTTGCACAGGCAGTGTAATACCCACATCTAGATTGCTGAATTATTCAAACAGTCCTTAACATTGGTAGGACTGGGGTCACCTGGCATTTATGCAGCCAGTACCAAAGGGGTACAAAGTGAGAGACAGCACATGGCCTGGCCTATGGTTAAGACAGCAAGTCCAACATTATTTGATTAACAAGTATGCATGAGGTTTATATATCCTGCATTCCAGTAAGTGAAATGCATCCATTCTGCTCTTGAAAGTGACTTTGATAGCTGGATCCAAGTAGAAACATGGCAATAAGAAATGCACAAAAATAGATCTCTGGAGTTCTGAACAAATTTTAGTATTTGTCTCTGTATTCTACTAGCAGTCATAGTATCTTTCTCTTCTTAAATAGGATTTGAGTTTTTAAACATACTCTTAATGAGTTTTGCTGTTGCAAGTAAACGTGTATGGTTAGGCATACTAAATAAACATCTTTGAAGTCAGGATACCATCTTTTATATCAATAAGACTGATATATAGCTTCCTGTGTGGCCAATATAATTCAAATAGGTACAGGTCTTAATTACTCTTTCTTTTATTTGTATGCATGTGTTAATCTGAGATTAGCAGTTAACACAACAGGAAAGTAATCTCCTTCTAATGAATTTAAATTTCAGGTAAGTGGTGATAGATTACAAATTTGAAACTAAAAAGAGTTCAAGGTAAAGAAAATGAGTGTAGTGTATGCTAGATTTTGTAATATTTCAGCGTTTAAACAGAAGCATCCTAAATCTCTTTTTATGTATATTCTGTGAATACCATTAAGGATCCAGACAGTACTGTTAATGGTGTCTCAGATATTTCAGGCTTTGAAATACGCATACTAAATTATAATGCACAGGTAATGGTAAAAACCAGTAACTATATATACTTTATTATGTACAGCAATATATACTGATACATGTGATCCATGAGAAAAGATGAAAGAGAAGGTAGGGGGTCATATTAAGTGAGACAAAGCCAGATCAGCCAGTCTAAGGCCAAGTTTTTGAATAAAAGGATAATAAGATAAGCAGGCAGAGAGTGGATTAAAAAAGAATGATGATAATAGAGACAGTTGGGAAAGGTACTGTAATTCTGAGTTCTGCAGCTACAAAGATTAGAAATGCAAAAGTGATAACAGTAAGCAGTTTTCATTCGATGCTTTATATTATTCTTTTCAAGCTGGACACTACAATTTACCATGCATTTGCAGTTTCATATTCCTTTCCTTTTCTGTCTGTCAAACTCCCTACCATTTCTCCCACCTGCCCCTATTTTTAAACTTCAACTTGCATTGTCACTTTTTATTATATAGTCCCCTTTCTTCAGGATCATTCCCCTTCTTTCATTTCTTGTAAACTGACTCTCTCAGTCCTTTGGTTGGTGCTCGTCAGTTTGGTGTTCATTATGGATATGACTAACTCTGAGAGCAATTATGTTGAAAATAAGGACAATTCAGAGAATCAGAGAATCACAGAATCATAGAATGTTTTGGGTTGGAATGAACTTTAAAAGTCATCTAGTCATCTAGTTCCAAACCCCTTCCATGGGCAGGGACAACTTCTGCTAGACCAGGATGCTTAAAGCCCTGTCCAAGCCAGCCTTGAACACTGACAACTTCTCTGGGCAGCCTGTGCCAGTGCCTCACCACCCTCACAGGAAAAAATTTCTTCCTAATACTTCATATAAATCTCCCCTCTTTCATTTTAAAACCATCCCCCCTTGTCCTATCGCTACATGCCCATGTAAAAAGTGCCTCTTCAGATTTCTTGTAGGCCACTTTCAGGTACTGAAAGGCTGCTCTAAGGTCTCCCTAGAACCTTTTCTTCTCCAGAGTGTACAACCCCAACTCTCAGCCTTTCTTCATAGGAGAGGCGCTCCAACCCTCTGACCATTTTCCTGGCCGTAATCTGTATCCGCAGAAGCAGGTCTTTGTCCTTCTTGTATCTGAACCCTCTGTGTTCAGAGCTGAACACAGGACTGCAGGCGGTGTCTCACGAGAGCAGAGTAGAGGAGCAGGATCAAGTCCTTTGACCTGCTGGTCACACTTCTTTTGATGCAGCCCATCATATGCTTGGCTTTCTGGGCTGTGAGTGCACACTGCTGGCTCATGTTGAGTTTCTCATGGAGAACAAGCCCCACGTCTTTCTCCTCTGGGCTGCTCTCAATCTAAGTCTATACCCAGCCTGTTTTTATGCTCGGGATTGCCCTGACCCAGGTGCAGGACCTTGCATTTGGCCTTATTGAACTTGATATTTGCATTGGCCCATCTCTGAAGCCTGTCAAAGTCTCTCTGGATGTCATTTCTTCCCTTCAGCACATTGACCACACCACAGAGCTTTGTGTCACCAGCAAACTTGCTGAGGGTGCACTTGATCACACTCTCCATGTCGCGGACAAAAATATTAAACAACACTGGTCCCAGTACTGGCCCCTGAGGTGCGCTGGTTGTCACTGGTCTCCACTTGGACGTTGAGCCACTGACCACGATTATTTGGGTTTCATCAGGAATTTTTTGGCAGTTCATGCGTATAGGCTTCATTTCCAAAGGAACTTTTAGCTCCTGCCTTTCTGTGTCATTAGCTTAGCCTTTAAGACTACTGCTCATAAAATCATCAAATAGTTAGGGTTGGAAAGGATCTTAAGATCCTTAAGTTTCAAACCCCTGCCATGGACAGGGATGCCTCACCCTAGATCATGTTACCCAAGACTCTGCTCAGCCTAGCCTTGAGCACAGGGATGAAGCATTTACCACTTCTTTAGGCAGCCCATTCCAGCACATCACCACCCTCACAGTAAAGAACTTCTTCCTTAAATCTAACCTGAACTTCCTCTGTTTGAGTTTAAGCCCACTACCCCTTGTCCTATCACTACAGTCCCTAATGAAGAGTCCCTCTACAAAGGGATGTGGGTTTCTCCAAAGGGATCACAGTGGAATTCCTTCTGGAAGCCTGAGATATGATGAAGACTGATACAAACCCTTGTTATCGGCAGGACTGCATAGGTTGGAATAGTTTGCTTAGGGCCTTGTTTTAAGTATGTCCAAGGCTAGATGTTCTCTCCTTCTGAGCAGTCTATTTTGGTGTTTGACCACCTCAGCCTGTCAAGGCTGAGAGAAGACTGTGCCAGTAAAGACCAAGGCAAAGAAACATCAGATACTCAGGTCTCTTTTTCTTTTTGAATATAAATAATATATAATACAATTATGTAATATTTGAACTCATTGTGAAACCAAGTGAAAAGACAAAATTCCAGTTGCTTTGTTATTTCATTTCACCTCAAAATCTTGGTGCTCACATAGGGCTAAATGTAAGTAATTTGGAAGATAATACCAGCTAGGGTTCACGTGTGCTATCTCATCACTTAGGAGAATTGGGTTATAAAAGATTGCGAAACTGATTACTTTTTCTAAATTTATACTCTGATAAGTTTCCCAGAAACTACCTTTCCTCCCTGGAGAGATATGGCAGAATCTATACTCAATTTACGTGTGTTAAAACTGACATATGTTGAGATTAGCATAATTATCAGTGGCCTAAGCATGTAACTATAGGAGGAGATACAATATAGGAAGTTGAAAGATCATTCAAAATTATCTTTATTGAAATGCCTCAGGTCTTCAGAAAGGGGCAACATTCTTTTCCTTTAATTTGCTCTGAATTTTATTTAACTTATGCAAAAAATGACCTTAGTTTTAAGATTTATATCAGATATTGCAAACAAGAATTTGGGCCCTGGAAAGTTACCAAAGAGAAATGTGTCTAACTTTTCACATGGCATATGCAGCACATACTTCTGTATTTTTAGTACATTATAAGTAGGGGCGCAAAGCATTTTGCCGACAGACTGCCAATACTTCTAGCAAGTTAGGTCTTTCACTAAGAAAATCTTCCAAAAATATTCCAGGAAAGAAGCATATGTGTTAAAAAGTATTGTTCTACCTATTAGAGGCAGCATTTTTTTGCAATTATAGCTTATGATTGAAAGTTAATCAGTCCATAACTGTTTCTGATGTGAAAATTAACTCTGCACAAAAATTGTATAGTAGAGCTGTCATGGGGTCAGCAGTAGCAGTCATTTTTCTCCTTCATAATAGCTGGTGCAGTGCTGTGTTTTCGACTTTTGGCCTGGGAATAGCGCTGATAACACTGATGTTTATACTTATGGCTTAGAATGTTTTGGCCTGACCAAGGACTTTCAGAGTCTCATGCTCTGCCAGGGAGGAGGGGAAGCTGGGAGGAAGCAGAAACAGAATACCTGACCCAAACTGACCAAAGAGGTATTCCATGCCACAGCACGTCATGCCCAGGATGTAAAACTGGGGGCAGGAATGTGGATGAGTTCAGTTCACGGCTTGGTCATCGGGTGGTGAGCAGTTGTATCCTCTTCCCCTGTATTTCCCTGGTCATTATTATTATTGGTGGTGGCAGGAGAGTTACATTCTTTCGATTCTTCCCCCCATTTCCCCCACCCCCCACCCCCGGAGTGGGGGGGAAGAAAGAGGGGGAAGTGAGTGAGTGGGAGGCTGTGTGATTTACAGCTTAAACCACGACAGTTCTTTTTGGGGCCCAGCATGGGCACGAAGGGTTGAGATAACAACAGGATTAATAGCCACTCGTCACAATGCTGATTTATTGGCTCTCAAAGTTGTTGCTCTGGTTCTCACAGGTTCAGCGTATGATACTTTACTTCCAGCCGGTATTTCTTATCTTAATATTTTTCAGACATGGGTTTTGGGTTAAGGTCCTTGTTACATTGTACTTTCTTGCACTGATTTTTACTACAATAGACACAGTGATCATGAAACTGACCGGACTTTGGTTCCCAATGTGGTCACCAACTCTATACTTTGGGAGGTATATAATAGAAGTGTTTAGCAATTGGACATCTCTTTTCACCTCCTCGGGTGGTCAACCTGTGAAGGAGACATTCTTTTATGCCCCCAGCCCCCCCACCAGACCGTTTACAGCATCATTTGGGAATTTTGAAGGTTTTGAATGGCGTTTAGATACCCTTGAGACCTGCCTGCTGGTTGTGATAAGGATCGCCATGTTGGTGTGCATACCAAGTGTGTTTTACCCACGACCATTTTGTCTGGTCCCGAGAGTTATGCAGAGTCGGGTTTGGGCCTTGCCTAGGGTTAAACGACGATATAGGAGGTCCAAGAGATTTTCCCTGAGGCTGGATAGTCATGAGTGGCAGGGTATGTGGATCAGTATGGGCAAGTATCTAGGCCAGTGGGCCCCTCCAGTGCTTTGGAACTTCACCAGTGAACAAATGCAAAATCCGCTGAAGGAGAGGGTGAATCGAGTCAGTTTGCTGAGGTGAAAGCCATCCAGCTGGCCTTGGACATTGCGGAACGAGAAAAGTGGCCAGTACTTTATACTGACTCATGGATGGTGGCAAATGCCGTGTGGGGGTGGTTGCAGCAATGGAAGCAGAGCAAATGGCAACGTAGAGGTAAACCCATCTGGGCTGCTGCACTGTGGCAAGATATCGCTGCCCAGGTGCAAAACCTAGCAGTGAAGGTACGCCACGTAGAAGCTCATGCACCTAAGAGTCGGGCCACTGAGGAACACCAGAACAACCAACAAGTGGATAAAGCTGCCAAGATTGAAGTGGCTCAAATGGACTTAGATTGGCAACATAAGGGTGAATTATTTTTAGCCCGGTGGGCCCATGACACTTCAGGCCATCAGGGCAGAGATGCAACATACAGATGGGCTCGTGATTGAGGGGTGGACTCAACAATGTACACTATTGCCCAGGTTATTCATGACTGTGAAACATGTGCTGCAATTAAGCAAGCTAAATGGTTAAAGACTCTTTGGTATGGTGGACGATGGCTGAAGTACAAATATGGGGAGGCCTGGTAGATTGATTATAACACACTCCCACCAACCCGCCAAGGCAAGTGCCATGTGCTTACTGTAGTAGAAGCAACCACTGGATGGCTGGAAACATATGCTGTGCCCCACGCCACTGCCCGGAACACTATCCTGGGCCTTGAGAAACAGATTTTGTGGTCACACAGCACCCCAGAGAGAATTGAGTCAGACAATGGGACTCATTTCAGGAACAGCCTGATAGACATTTGGGCGAAAGAGCATGGCGTTGAATGGGTATATCACATCTCCTACCATGCACCAGCCTCTGGGAAAATCGAACGGTACAATGGGCTATTAAAAACTACACTGAGAGCAATGGGTGGTAGGACTTTCAAACACTGGGACACACATTTACCAAAGGCCACTTGGCTGGTCAACACCAGAGGATCTGCCAACAGGGCTGGTTCAGCCCAGTCAGAACTTCTACATACTGTGGAGGGGGACAAAGTTCCTGTGGTGCACATAAAGAATTTGCTGGGGAAGACAGTCTGGGTTATTCCTGCTTCAGGTAAAGGCAAACGCACTCGTGGGATTGCTTTTGCTCAGGGACCCAGATATACTTTGTGGGTAATGCGGGAAGATGGGGAAGTCCAATGTGTACCTCAAGGGGATTTGATTTTAGGGGAAAACAGCCAATGAACTCAATTGTATGCTGTTGCCTGCTATGTAATACTTTTATAGCCCACCAACTAGATGTCTTCAAGTCACCAGTGACTGCCTCTCTGACCGCCATCCCAACAAAGAATGAACTTTAATGAAACCGGACAAGTTCTGCAGTAAAGGAACAATCACCATCAGCCGGCCACGATCCGACACTGCACCCGGCCTCCCCTGCTCTGAAGGGCTGTTACAGGAGATGGATCTTGATGTCACGGACCAAATGGGCTCAGCAGCTTTGTAGGGATTGGTCTATGCACTGAGGGATGATCTCTCTCCCTCTGTGTGTGTGCGTGTATGTATATATATGTATATGTGATGGTATATTGAAAATATGGGATCTGAGCATGACGTGAATGGTATGGAATAAGGGGTGGATAATATCATGGGTTCAGCAGCAGCAGTCATTTTTCTCCTTCGCAGTAGCTGGTGCAGTGCTGTGTTTTCGACTTTCAGTCTGGGAACAGCGCTGATAACACCGATGTTTATAGTTATGGCTTAGAATGTTTTGGCCTGACCAAGGACTTTCTGAGTCTCATGCTCTGCCAGGGAGGAGGGGAAGCTGGGAGGAAGCAGAAACAGGATACCTGACCCAAACTGACCAAAGAGGTATTCCATACCACAGTACGCCATGCCCAGGATGTAAAACTGGGGGCAGGAACCTGGAAGAGTTCAGTTCACAGCTTGGTCATCGGGTGGCGAGCAATTGTATCCTCTTCCCCTGTATTTCCCTGGTCATTACTGGTGGTAGCAGCGGTGGTTTGCGTTTTACCTTAGTTACTTGACTGTTTTTATCTCAACCCATGGGAGTTACATTCTTTCAATTTTTTTCCCCATTTCCTCTTTCTTCTTCATTTCTTTCTTTCTTCATTTCTTCTTTCCCCGTTTCCCCCTCGGAGTGGGGAGGGAAGAAGGAGGGGGAAGTGAGTGAACGGGCTGCGTGATTTACGGCTTAAACCATGACAAGAGTCCTCTATCTTAGATTAGAAAAAATAAAATTAAATGAAAAAAGAATCAAGAAAATTAAATAAGACAGAATTTAGCAGAAAAATAGGCAAAATAGCAATGAATTCGTAGAACTATTAAAACAGGCAGATTAACTTCTACCTATTAGATACCTGCCAAACCTTATATTAAGTATTAAAAATTTGAGGTCTATGAAAGCAAAGGTCATTTCTGTAATTTGAATAGTGAAAAGCTTTCAGTTAACCTATGTCTTGAAAGTACTGACTATATAAGCCTTTTGAAGTTAGAACGATTGTGAAATATATTAAATCAATATAATTTATTCAGAAAAAAGCTTAAATGTACAGTCTTACGAGGGTGAAACATGTTGATGTCACCATTATTCTTGATAACTCAGTTTTTAGTGCATTCAACTGTGAACTGCCTACTGAACAGAAACAATGCCTCATAATAACAAAATTCATTTTCAGATCAATTGAAGAAAAGACAATTTACATGTCACCTCTACTCTGCTGCCTGGCATTGTCATTAAAGAAACAATCTCAATCAATGTTGCTCATTTGTGAATTAAGTATTTGAATACATAAAAAAGGCATTAACATTTGTCAAACTTTACCCCTTTCAGTACATTTGGGGGTCTGACATTGTTCTCCTGTATTCAAAATTCTTGTGAAAGCTTACTGATTAAAAGCATTTCTCTGCTTTCTCAAACTTTCAGTTCCAAGTCATAGTAATATGAAAACCTTGGATACTACAGGAAACTGTGCTTCATGGACTGAAGTTAGAATAATTTCAGATCCAACGTATTTATTGAATGACACATGCAGAAAATTCACAACTTCTAGATTGTGCCGTGTAGCCGTGAGAGGGCTGATCTTGGTGCTATTTAGGTGAACAGTGTCCTGGAATTTACTAGCGTAAACGCAAGACTTCAGGGTGGGAAAGGATGCAAAGGTAAAACCATTCCCAATACAGCTCTGTGACTTCAAACACGTGCTAAAACATGAAATACGTTAATAATACTTTTAGTAATGAAGAATAATCTTTGAACCACTTTGCCAGCCAACAATCCCTACCAAAGGTCAAGAATATAATATCTGAAAATATGAGTTAGGCAAATCAAATCTGTATGTTACAAGAGAATTTCATAACACTAGGGATATGCTGAGCAATTTGAAGTGTTGCTTTTTCTTTTTGAAAGAAATTGCATAGTTCAGCCATAAATTATTGATATAAGACTTAGTAGCTGAAATTCTATGTCCTGTTTTATAAAGTAGGGTACATAATCACAGCAATTCTCTCTTCTATTGCCAGTTAAAACTTTTCTTAAAGAAAGGTACCAAAAATAAGACATAATGTAAATTTATTTCTATCTTTATTTAAATAAGTTTTAATGGAATTCAGGCATTCCTTTAAAAAAAAAAAAAAAAAAAAAAAACCCAAAAACCAAAAACAAAACAACAAACCAAACCAAGCTAAAAAATTAAAAACAGGCATCAAACCAAAAAAACTAAACTAATTCTGAAGACTCTTGCTTGAGCAGCTGCAAAAACTCATTAGGGGTAATATTAGGCAAAAACTATAATAATCCAATACATCTTCCTGTGAGAGTACTGTACTCCTCTGCAACATTTAACTAATTCATAAAAGATGGCCAACATCACCCCTGGAAGTTCTTCCTTGTTTCATCAAATGAGTCATGCCATGTGAGATATCTTCTATTGGAACAGAAGTCCAGCTATGGACATCACGTGTGTATCTAGCATAAACACCTAACTCGTGCAGTCTGGGTGCCAGTGTGCCAGTGGAATGTTTGTAGAACATCTCTTTTAATCATGTACCTTTTAGAGAGCCTGGATGTCTGACTGTATTCATTGAACCACCCATGAGGATAATTTTAGATATCATGAAATCTAAATTGGAAGCACCTAGAGGGCCTATTTGGATCTTGTTTTTGTCCTTTGAAATAAATATTTAGGTCTTCTGAACACCTCCATAAGAACACAAAGAATTAGAAGCTCAGTTTAATATCAATACATAAATGCTATCATAATTCTATCTCAAACATTATTTTCTCTCCTTTACAAGCCTTTATGGTCTGAGTCTGAATCATGACTTTAATAGGGATATTTTGCAAAGCACTTTATAATATTTATAATACAAGTTAATATACTGATTTTAAAAAGCTCTTGCTTCTTCCACATGTCACTTTCACTGATGACTGCAAAGGCCCAGCAGTTCCCACATTTTCCACTTGCCAACTCAGTTCTGGTTGTGTGACCTCCGTCGCTTTTTTTCTCACCAATTCTGCAGACTGTCTTGTCTTCTGGTAATCCCACACAGAGTCTTAGACTACTTTG
Source organism: Ara ararauna (assembly GCA_028858755.1). Classification (NCBI taxonomy): domain Eukaryota; kingdom Metazoa; phylum Chordata; class Aves; order Psittaciformes; family Psittacidae; genus Ara; species Ara ararauna. Next base: position 27,630,936 of record CM054379.1, read on the forward strand.
TTACTGGAAGGTGCTTTCACCCTGACATGAACCCAGGACACACCCTCAGGATTAATTAATGCATGCCAGATCTGTTCCAGAGTGCTTTATGTGCATACTGCTAAAGTGGATTGCCTGTTAGAGTGAATCACTGTGCGTGGATCACTGTTTAACATTTAGATTCAGGGAACAGTTTAGGCTGGAAGTCACCTCTGGAGATCATTTGGTCTTGGGCCTCCTCAAAGTAGTGCCAACCTAGATTAGGTTGCTCAAGGCCTTGCCTACACAGCTTTCACCAGTACTCTAGGGTGGAGAGCCCACAGAGTACCTGGGCAGCCTGTTGCTGATTTGTCTACCCTTGTGGTGAAGAATAAATCCTAATGCACAAATGGAATTTCTTTGGTTGCACTTTCTGCTGACCCTATTAGTTCTTTTTCTGTTCTCCTCCAAGAGGCATCTGGCTCCATCTTCTCCATATCTTCCTATAAGGCATTAGGTAGCTCCCAAAATCTGTATCTGCCTTCAGATATTTTTTCTTAAGGCTGAGCAAACCTACCTTCTTCTCTTTGTACATTATGCGCTCAAGTACCCTGACAATCTTGATAGCCCTTCCCTGGAGACATGTCTATGGAGACACTTCTGCATATTCTATCTTTTTCTTTATTGTACTGGGATATAACTGAACACAGCATCCAAATGTCACCAAAAAAGTGTGAACTAAAAAACAAAATCAACCTCAGACTGCTGGCTGTATATCTGCTAACACAGTCCTATATGTAGTTTGCCTTCTTTGTTGTAAGGGAATACTATTAATTCTAGTGCATTTTCTTCAGCAGGACTCCTGGTTCCTTTTCTGCAAAACAGAATTGGCTTTCTGATCTGTTGACCAGCAGCCCCTACTTTTCCATGGGTTTATTTCATCACAGGTGCAGGACTCTGCCTTTGCCCATGCTGAGCTTCATGAGGTTACTAACAGTCCATTTTTGAAGTCTGTCAAGGTCTCTGAATGGCAGTGCACCCACCAGTGTATTGTTCCTTTCCACCTCGGGTTTGTGTCCTCTGCAAACTGAGTCATTCATGAAGTTATTAAACAGTATTGGCCATAGCATTGCCCTCAAGGAATCCCTTTGGTTATCAGTTGAGAATTAGACTTTTTTCCTGATGATCACAACACTTTGAGTCCTGTGATCAGCTAGTTTTCAACCCACCTTGTAGGTTACCCATCTAGTCCAGCTCTCTTCAGTTTGGGCACAAGCATACTATGGTCATCTCATAGATGCTATGACTGTGTCAAAACCATAGCTGAAGTCAAAGTAAGCAACATCCACTCACTTCCCTCATGGATGGAGATAATCATCTAAACACAGAAAAAGCCAAGCCCTCCTCTGGGCTATATATTGTATCCCTTGGTGTGAGAGGAAAAAGTGTTAGCCCTGTAAGGGCTGTTTTTATAGTTTGAAACTGAGATCAGTTGATGAATGCTCTGGGGAGGCACAAAGGCATACATGACCATTTGAAGGCGGACTAGATGATATCCAGAAGTCCCTTCCAAACCTGGTGATTCCGTGAAATAGTAAGAGAGGCAATCAAATTGCCAATTGGGAATGGACCTGGGTTGTATTATCCTCTGAAGGACACCCAACTTTCATCTCAAGAAGGACTAGTTGATTCACCCCAGAAGAGTCTGAGGGTGAATAAACAATTAAGTGAATGGATTTCTGGGAAGAAACTAGAGAACTAAGTTCCTTGACTGTAAGTGCATTTCTAGCTTAAAACCTGAGCTCCTTATCACTTTGTTATCTGACAAGCTCTTTGCTAGGATTACTGCAGAGGAGAACAGAGTAGAAAGCACAAGGATGGATCAACTCTAAGCTTTCCAACATAAAAACAGAGTATAGAACGTGTATTTTCAGGAATTTCACATGTCCTTTGATGGGCAGAGTCAGAAGGAAAGCTCCTTTCTTTATAGCTGAACGAGAAGAGTTTCAAACTTCTTTAAGCTATAACATGAAAAAAGCTGGAAACCACAGATCTAGAGGAAGACAAACTCAGAAGCACAATCTGACTTAAGGGTTATACTGTTTACATAAAGGGACTTTTTCAATAGTGTAATTATTAATGGTTTGATCCAAAATAATTCTGAAAAAAAATTATAAAGATGGACAAGAAGCATGAAATATATAGAGCAGAGCACGTGGAAAATCAAGTGTGAAATTGGCAATTTTTTGAGTTACATGGGGATTTTTTGTTAGACATGGTGTTACTGGAGTTGAGTTGCTGAGATTATGCTATATGAACAATGGCAGAGTATCATGTTGAGGTTACAGGATCTTTAATCCAGTTTTGAAAAATGTGAAAATTATGATGAAATCATAGAATCATAGAGTAGTTAGGGTTGGAAAGGGCCTTAAGATCATCTAGTTCCAACCCCCCTGCCATGGACAGGGAAATCGAACCAAGCTAGACAAGGTATGATCAATAAATGGCTTAGACTGTTTTCCTAGGAATGGAGATAAAATGGAACATCTAATCTGCACTCACTCTGACAGGTCCATGTCCTTTTTGTGTTTGGAGCTTGTCATGGTTTAACGCCAGTTGGCGACTAAGCCCCACACAGCCACTCACTCACTCACTCACGAACCCTGGTGGGATGGTGGAGAGAACTAGAAGAGTGAGAAAACTCTTGGATTAAGATAAAGACGGTTTAACAGGTAAAGCAAAAGCTGTGTGTGCAAGCAAAGGAAAACAAGGAATTCATTCACCATTTCCTATCAGCAGGCAGGTGTTCAGCCATCTCCAGGAGAGCAGGGCTCCAGCACACGTAACAGTGACCTGTAAAGACAAATGCCGTCATTCCAAACAGCCCTCTCTCCCCACCCTTTTCCTTCTTCTTCTCCTATCTTTATATACTGAGCATGATATAATGGGTACAGGATATCACTTGGGTCAGTTGGGGTCAGCTGTCCCATCTGTGTCCCCTTCCAACTTCTTGTGCACCCCAGCCTACTCACTGGTGGGGTGGTTCGAGAAACACAAAAGACCTTGACACTATGTAAGCACTGCTCAGCAGTAACTAATCCATCCCTGTGTTATAACACTATTTCCAGCACAAATTCAAAACATAGTCACATACGAGCTAATATGGAAAAAAATTAACTTTATCACAGTCAGAACCAGCACAGGGCCTCAGAGCAAAACGCAGTACCAGCTGGGGTCCTATGGTCACCATTGAACTATGTGTGGTAAATTTATTAGACTTACTGTGCCTTCAGGTTGTATTTTGTGCTGGACACAGCAATGGATGCAGAATTTCCAGCTGAGGATAGAATACTATCTGAATGACTGGAAAAGCACCAAATATATGGAATAAAAAAAAAAAAACATATTAAATTAATTACTGTTAAATATCATTATCTTTTTTTCATTTTGGGGTTTTTCTTCTTGTGGTTGTTGCTGTTGTCATTCTATACAGTTAGAAAGTTATATTCAGAGACATCGTGACTTTGGTTTGCTTATTTCAGAGGCATACACTGAACAATCGTAACTCTTTTCTTGTTTCGCTTATAAATCCATAACTTAATGTATCAGAACAACTTGCATGACACCTTTATTAATAATATCAACCTAATTAGGTTTAAAAACAAAGCCTTAATGGAAAGAATCAGCTACAGATCTTCAAGTCTACAATGTATCTGACTCCAGTTGTGTCAGAGGTAACCACACAGAAGAGGAACAGCTGAAGCATACAGTAAACAGTGTTTTGTGTGGCACTGCAAGATTTGTCTCCTAATTGTTCCTTTCCTGAATGTGCGAAGTGGTTATTCAGCTGGGGTGGGAGCTGCAGGATAGCATCTTCTATACTTTTTATAGTTTAGCGAACCAAAGAACAGCTAACAACTAAACAATGTCACCTCATAGAAAGAGCACCTGAAAATACAGATGTACACTTTTTAAGCAGAAGGATCAATACAAGCTTCTGAGAGCATATAATGCCAGTGTGCAATGCCCATCATTCTCTCCCTTTAGAATATGAAGTTATCAACATAGCTTTCAGTCACCACAATGCAGTTAATTTGCAGGAGCCAAAGCTGTATCATCAAACTGTCCACAAATCTGAGAAACTGCCAGGGGAGAAAGGAAAATGACTGGGAGTCTAAATGGCAGCAGGATAAAGTGGGAGACCTTGATCCATGCTCATGGATATCTCTGACAGACTTCCTATGTTCCCCAGAGAAAGCAGATTTTGCTCAGATTCCCTTCAAGAAAATATGGAGATAACAGTGTTGCTAAAGTCAGGAGTTTTCGGCAGATTGTTAAGTTCATAAATACTACAGTGATGCGGAATGTCACAGATAAAGGCTTTGATAGAGTTTTTTCTCCGGCATGAAAAGAAATAGAAACCAAACAAACTCTACCTCAGTAGTTTCCATCTTGAAGTCACTGCAAACTGAAGACAGCTATGCCCAGGTAGGTATACTTCAGAATTTTGTTGCAGCCTCAGATATCTCTGTGATGAAAACAATTACAAATTCCATCTGAAAAGAGAGATGTAAGATATACAATTTCTACACTACTTCCTTGATAAGTGATTTCTAGTTGTACTGCACTTTTTAGGTTGTTTTCAAGTACCAAGCTTCATTTGAGAGGCTGGTTACTAATAAAGAAGACTTCAGAATTTAGCAGTACTATGCTATTGTTTTCTATTCAGTTTCATATTTATAGCTAAAGAACTGAAAAAAAACCTGATGAGAACTCAGATATTTTGTTACTGGAAGATAACAGATTTTTTCATTATTTGAATGCTGGAAATCAAGAACCATCATTAATTAAATTGTAAATGATAGCAAACTGTAAGAAAGAGGTGTTATAGCCATACTTGAAAAGCTTTCTCTTAAGCTGTGATCGTTTTGGTCCTCACAATCTGTGACTGTTGACAACATAGGAACATGATCTGCATCTACCCCTTTGACTGTGAAGCTTTGTTTTCTGGTGGATATCAGTGACTTCTGCTTTATAACACAGAAAGGAATCTCAACAGCATTTGTGGCAGTTTAAGCATGTAATTTCTCTCAGTGTTAAAGGGAAAATGCATGTCTAATCTGCCATGCACAGCCCTAGAAGGTTACTTCTGTACATCTTTTTTCCAGAACTGACAGTTGTGAACGCTTCATCCATAGCAGTGTTCAAGGCTGGGTTGGACAGACCCTTGGGTGGCATGGTTTAGTGTAAGGTGTCCCTGCCCATGGCAGGGGGGTTGGAACTAGATGATCTTAAGGTCTTTCCAGCCCTAACTGTTCTATGATTCTATTATTCTATGATTTTTTATATTGCTTGTCACAGTGATTTGATACACAATTTTACCTTTTTTGTTATAAGCAACAGCCATTGACGTTTCTCTACCTAATTCATGTCATCTTTATAAATAGTTACTATTATTATAATTACTATTACATGAACATACTATGCATACAAGAGAAGATGGAGAATCAACGCCAGTGTTTTCTTATGAAGGATGTAAGACCAGAAGCACATTTTCTCTTAAAAAGATGGGATCAAACTGTGTAGCTTAATGTGTATGTTCAGTAACGCCTGTCCTTATTCTACCTTGTGGAACCCTCTTGTAGATGACTTCAACAACATAAAGTGCCTTTTGAGGGCACCTGGGAAGTAAACAGCCTTGTAGAAGCCAGATATTCCTTGGTTTGGGTTATCAGGGATCCACAGATTTGCATCTTTTCCTCACAGAATTCTTCATTTTCAAAGTTCATTGTTAAAATTTTCTGCTCTTCCATTTGCACAATGTCTTTTCACTGTATTTTTACTAGTAGGTCACCAATTTTAAGATAACTTGGGCTGGGCCTAATGGATCTTTTAAACTGTTGGAGAAACAAAATGATTTTCGAGCCTGATTTCAATTCCCAGGAAATGAGATGCAGTTACTAAAGAGTATGGACAGGGGTAGAGCAGTTGATGTCATCTACCTAGACTTGGGCAAAGTGTTTGACACTGTCCCACATAACATCCTTGTCTCTAAGTTGGAGAGACATCAATTTGAGAGGCGGACCACTCGGTGCATAAAGAACTGGCTGGATGGCTGCATGCAAAGAGTTATGGTCAATAGCTCAATGTCCAGCTGGAGACCAGAAACGAGTGTTGCCCCTCAGGGATGGGTGTTGGGACCAGTCTTGTTCAACATCTTTGTCAGTGACATGGACAGTGGGATTGAGTGTGCCCTCATCAAGTTTGCCAGTGACCCCAAGCTGTGTGGTTCAGTTGATACGTTGGAGGGAAGGAATGCCATGCAGAGGGACCTTGACACGCTTGTGAGGTGGGCTGATGTCAACCTGATGAAGTTTAACCATGACAAGTGCAAGGTCCTGCACCTGGGTTGGAGCAATCCCAGGCACAGCTACAGGTTGGGCAGAGAAGAGATTCAGAGCAGCCCTGCGCAGAAGGACTTGGGGGTGTTGATCGATGAGAAAACGAACATGAGCCAGCTTCAGTGTGCACTTGCCACCCAGAAAGCCAACTGTATCCTGGGCTGCATCAAAAGAAGTGTGACCAGCCGGTCGAAGGAGGTGATCGTGCCCCTCTACATTGCTCTCGTGAGACCTCACTTGGAGTATTTTGTGCAGTTCTGGTGTCCTCAACATAAAAAGGACATGGAACTGGTGGAATAAGTCCAGAGGAGGGCCACGAGGGTAATCAGGGGACTGGAGCACCTCCTGCATGAAAATAGGCTGAGAAAGTTGGGGCTGTTCAGCCTGGAGAAGAGAAGGCCACGTGGAGACCTCATAGCAGCCTTCAAGTATCTGAAGGGGGCTTATAAGGATGTTGGGGAGGGACTCTTCATTAGGGACTGTAGTGAGAGGACAGGGGGTAATGGGTCCAAACTTAAACAGAGGAAGTTTAGATTGGATATAAGGAGGAAGCTCTTTACTGTGAGGGTGGTGAGGCACTAGAATGGGTTGCCCAGGGAAGTTGTGAATGCTCCATCCTTGGTGGTGTTCAAGTGCAGGTTTGACAGAGCCTTGGGTGACGTGGTTTAGTGGGAGGTATCCCTGCCCATGGCAGGGGAATTGGGACTAGATGATCTTAAGGTCCTTTCCAACCCTAACTATTCTATGATTCTATGATTCCATGATTCTATGTTCAGTAAAAATCACCCTAATTGACACCATGGTGTATTGGCAGTCTTCTTTAGAGAAGCCAAGCACTATGTAATCTGAATCACATTCTCATCCTGAAGAGCAGCATTCTAGACAATAATATTATGTACTATGGGACATTTCTAAAGCTCTTCTCCTTCTCCCCCTCCCCCCCCCCCCTCGTTTATTCATCCCTATTATTATTTTCAGATGCAAGGGTAGTCATTATACGGACAAGAAACTGTTTTATAGTGAGAAGATATTTGCAGTTATATACACAGTTTAATCTAATTTAGGTAGCTAATTATTAGCTGTTAAAGTTCAAAGTAATTACCTTAGGCTCCTAAATGGGAGTCTTGAATCATCCTTGGGAATTGCCTATTTTTCTCCACTGAGCAAAATAAATTTTTAGGTGCCCAAATTAGATGAGATAAATCCTATGCAGTTTATTTAGACTGTTAAGTGCTGACAGTCACAGGTCAATTCCCCTGTACCTCAGAACACTGGGGCATAAGACAGCTCTGGTGCTGATATTATTTAGATACATTCGCATGCACTGACATGATGTGACTATGCAGAGTGTTAATGCACTCAGTCTCTCAGGGGGCTTACTAGCCTGTAGGCATATTCCTGAACTTCTAACGTATTTACTTTGGGACCAGAACTGGCTTGCACTACCCTGGTTTGGATTGTACATAGTTAGTTGCATTGAAAAAGATGTATAATTTAATCCCATCTGGGCAGGAAACTAGTTATAAAGGCAGCTTCATTTGCGCATAAAGATAGATTTAAACATATCCAACCTTTATTTGATTGCATATGAGGACTTGTGGGAGCCTGTTTAAGACTACATTCAATGTATAAATTACATGTTTCCTTTACTGTTTAGATCCAGATCTTTCAAGGATTTCAGTGGAAGCTTTCTGTATTGATGAAAACATATTCTTGCCCATGTCAGTAGAGAGCTTGTCAGGAGATTAGGGATTAGGTTATTGCATATCCAGCTTGAAAATAACTTTTGCAGCCAAGCATCTCAAATTGATTTGGCTTTTTCACTATTCCCCTGTTTTTATATACTAACATTTGTCAGCGATGAAAATAATCCTATTTATCGTTTTTTACTACGCATCTTTTCCTCCTGGACATAAAATATGATGTGCTTGTTTTGTTCTTGTTAAAACACACACACACACACACACACACACACACACACACACGCACACACACAGTTTCCCCAAAACAGAAAAGGAGGATCAAATTAATTAAAATAATTTTCCCCTTACCTGTCCTAGAGGTCCCATCCAGACCCCAGCTGAACTTCTCTCATCTGTGTTGAAAGCATGTAGATTATCAGACTGGTCAGTCTGTCTGTGTAGAGTATTACCGGTAGGAAAGCATTTGGGGATCCTCTATTTACAGAGATGGGCTCCAAACAATAAGAAATTCTAATCAGCGGGAGAGGAGTTGTGTATAACTAATTGCTTGATGAATTCTTAGGCACACTAACATCTTTTCTCACTATCCTGAACTCTTCATTTTCCTCTTTTCTCCTAAACAGTATTTTTGACTGTGTCTCAATGCTTCCATAACCATCAAAATTTTAAACATCTCTTATCTCCTCAGTCCTAAAGTCTGTCCCATCTTCACTGCTCCCTTACATTTTCAAAATCTCTTCTGTCTTATCCACTCCTGTTTTAATTCTCTTCCTAAACATGCTCCTCAGTCTCAGGTGCTCCAAAGAACAATTGACCTCTCACTACAACTTTTTTACCTTGACTTCAGCTATTACTGAATTCTGTTCATGTGCAGGCTGAGATTTTCTGCTCTTCCATTACAGCCAACTGAGAGAGCAGAAAGCAAACAAGGCTAATAAGTACCAGTAATGGCTCAGCAGAATAAACATTTTCCCTTTCTACAAGAGGCATTTTCCTTTTTTTATCCTCCTTGACCTTCTCCAGACTGTAGTTTGGTTTTCTTTCTTTGCTTTGGTCAACAGATGATTACAGCATCATTAGCTGTATGGGCTACAGTAGTTTTATCTGCAGATCTTACCCAGGATAGAATTGTTGCAATATTCATCTTATGCAGGCAAGAAAACTCTGCTGCTTAAGGTCCTTATTTGACTGTTGCCATGGTCCCTAGTCTGGTATTTATCTTGGTAGACTAATACTCCTCCCATTATTTCCCAGCTGTAATTCAGGGGTTTAGCATTGACTCTGAAAGCAAAGTACTCTGAAAGCATCCAGATTGCTAGGGAGAGGGCTAAGAGAGTTTCGCAGAATGGATACAACAAAGCTGTGTCAGCTGGTTTGGGGACCAGAGAGGAGGCCCTAAATTATTTTCTTTACTTTCACAGATATAGTGAAAATTCTTCATCTTCCATGTTCAGATTTTCTTCTAAAATTAGTCCAGTGATATCTTTGCATTTAGATGTGGGATGACCAAGTGTTCTGTGGATGTATACCAATATGGTTCTACTGGTGTCCAGGGGAGTTCTATCACTGCCATATTTGTAAATTATGGAGTTGTTCAACATTCAGTGAACCATTCAGGAAACTATTCAGTGGGTTCATGTAACTATGCAAGAATCTCAGCTTTCATTAATAAATTAATAGGTTGTCAGAAAAGCATGAAAATAAAGCTCATGAAGTCTTAACCTTACAAACACAGGGTTTAGAATTTACAAATAAGAAACAAGATAACATTTTAATAAGAACAGGAGTTTAATACATAAATTTAATTTTTTTCATAACTTTTAAAAAGTCGGTGAAGTTTTGTACCAGCACAATTTGCTAAATTTATCCAACGTGTTTTAACTTACCGTTCAAGTGTGTGTCCCAAGCTCTGCTGACACAACCAGCATGTATGTTTCTCTGTATGTGCATTCACACTACATTGAGCTGCTTCAGCTGTTTTTCCATTAATCTGTAGAACTGCCAGACATGCTCCTCATCCCTATCTATGTAGAAATAGTTATGAGAGATGAGGGAAGTGTGAAGAGAGTAGTTGCAGTAGCACTTCCCTCCAAACCCTTTCTCCTTCAGAAAAGGAGATAGTGTGTCATACAAGATCTGCACAGCAAATAGGAATGACTCTACACATGAAATCATACGAGGTTCTGGGTTCATCTGCTGCTTTGAACACATGACAAAGGCACAGCAGGGAAGTAACATGACATGGCCATCATACAACTGGCATGCTCAACCTGCTACTGCCTTCACTCTCTTTTTCCTGAAGTGTCACAGGCTGCTGCAGATCACAAAAGCCTTAGCGAATGGTATAACTCCTGGTTTAGAGGACCAGCAGTTGGAAGACTAAATTTTTGGAGCATCTCTTCAAAGAATAAAGCTAGTATGAACATCCTTCTACAAAGCTCAGAACACTGATACTGGGATACAATAGGCCATGACGATCCTCGCAGCATTCGCAGTGGTGGTGCCTTATTAGTCCTGCTGTGTAACTTTCAGTTGGATGTCTGTTCAGCTGTTGCCTTGCAAGAATGTATAGAATTTTTAGTTTGGGTTAATTTTTCTTTTTTTCAGGCTGTATCTGTTTCCTCGCTCTTGAGGTCCAGCTGTATGAAGCAGGACAGTGCACTGTAAGCACTGGTTTGTACTGGTGATGTTCACTAAAAAGGAAGACAGTTTTCTGTTCTTGCTGTGTATAGCTTCAGAATGTTTAAATACAGGCTCCTGTTTCTCCTGGTATCCATAGTTCACCTACGCTGGTTTACGAGATCCTGAAAAATAGCTGAATGCTGCCTTTTGCAGTCTACATGATCACAGAAACCATGTTCCAGAGCTTGTATGACACACACGAGTCCTATAAATTCTTCCCCTTTAGGTGAGATTCCCTGTGATCTAAATGATTTGGCTGATCCAGACTTTATCAGGATCTGCAAGAAATCACCTGTAACTGTCTTGGCCATTGCATATTTGCCTGCTCTGAATAGCTTACTGACCGGTCTGGGTTTGTGATAACATGTAATGTGATTAGAAAAAGGAAGGAAATTTTCTTTGTGTCAATGGGTTTGTAGAAGGTGGCAACTGACTCTAAAAGTCCTTCTGGTCTGCAGGTGCATAATACTAAGAAAGCATTTGTCTTTTTGTACCCAAGCCTGCTTTCTGAGTTGGGGAGAGTGTTTTGGCACATAGATATGAACCAGGCCAGTAAAACAACAGGATTTCTGGGGCAAAGGCTTGAAGAACTCTATGTAGGCCAGCAGCACTGGTTATCCATGTGGTCACTCTGCAAGACAGAGCACAGTTTGGAAGGCTGTGACCCAGTCCAGTCTCTCCTCTCTAGGGGAGAGTCCAGTATGGAAACACCCTGTAAGAAACAGAAAAGCTGAGTGGAAATGCTGTGCCTATCCGATATTTCTTTCACAAACAATACGAAATTCGTCTGATAGTACATACAGTGAAAATTCAGAGACACAAATCCAAAATCTCATTACTGTAACGTAGACCATTAACAGAAACAGGAATAGTTCTCCGATTCATGATGAATATCACAATTATCCAGTTTAAGCATCTGTAGTAATATGAACAGCTCTTTCTTTTGTAAGTAGGCTAACTGAAATCAATGCAAATTCTTTCAGTGTATGATACTGCTTGCTTGCAATTGTGAAGCAGACTAGGAAAGATAAATATACAGTAAACTTGATTTAAACATAGAGTAATATGAAAAGCTTTTCATTGAAGAAATCAAACACTTAAAACATATATATAACTGTTGAGTGATATATTATTAAAATTCCACAATGATTATTTTTTTTCCTTGTGTTTCTGTTTTGTGTGTTTTTGTTCAGTTGTGAATTTTTCAATTCTGGACAGAATAATTGTATTAATTGTGCATTAAGGTAATCACATTCATTTTGAGTCTATCATACTCAATACTGTTGCAAAATAATCAATATTAACAAACACAGAATGAAATAGACAAATCCCAGCTTAACCAAAAAAACCCTACCCTCAAATTCAAAGAAATACATCAGTCATCTTTTTGATCTGTGGATATTAAAAGTGTGGCTTAAATTGTAGCATAAGTAAAGCTCACAATCTAGGCACACCAAGTGTCCAGTTGTGTTCTTTAACATGGCCCTGTTGTGCCTAGAGGTTTTGAAGTCAGATCTTTAGTTTTGATTTTTCATACTTTCATGGATTTGAATCCAGTTCTTCTAATGCAGCTTTGTCTATAATGTATGTTAAGAAATTTCATCTCTTTGTGTTTTAAGGAAAAAGTACAATTAAGTGATTTGTCATGAAAATCAAGTACAAATTGCTTTGATATAAACATCTTCATCGTAAAAAGAGATGGAGATCTAAAATCTGATATACAAGAGTAACACCATGTGATAGTTGTACTTTATCAAATTAATCAACAGAGAAATATGTGCTGAACAGAAATGGTTTATTTGCTTATGAAGTAGAACAAAAGTCAAATTCTGACATGTTCCCTGAAACTGACTAGTGGGCTTTTCACCAAAGTTGAAAGATAAAACTTATGAGATGCAGCACAATTTAATACAGTCTGAATACTGAAAATCAGTGTTATTTCTGCTGCTTTCCTTTAAAAGTACACCATTTTCTCAGCTACTTCATTCTTGCTGATTCTCCATGAAGCTGCTGAATAAAATTCTTCTCCTATCAAAGTTCAAATTAAAATTCTCAAAAACTTTAACAGGGTTGAGATTTTATTCTTGGAATTGTGAATTCTTGGTGTTTATTTGTCAGGATTTTTTTTTTAATTAGAATTCTTGGTACGAATCGGTTTGGATTTTTTTATTAAAATGTATTAAAAGATTGAAACAAAAAAGATAACATTTGCGTATTTTCACATTAGCTACGTAACCGTATGTATTTTTTACACTGTATTAGAATGCTGTTGTGCAGTCAGTTTTACATAAGGCTTGGCCTCCAGGTCAAAGCCAAATCTCACTTCTGACCTGACCAGGAATGAATCAATAGGGATAGATAAAAACACAAAAGCAGAAGACAACATGTAGCAGCATTGCAATGAGTAATACAAGTACAGTACCTTCCATCACAAGTAGAGTATATTCCGAAGTGATGCAAAGGTAGAACTTTCTCATAAATATCAAAAGGTTAGTGTTTTCAAGATGACATATTACAGTTACATTGAAAGTCAATATTGTTTGAGCAACATTTTTCTGTGGGACACATGTGTTCATACACACACAAATACAAACATACCTCTATACACAGAAATACCATGAAGGGTATCAGTTTCCAGTGCAGAAAGCAACTCTCAATGGCTTAGTTTGAAAAAAAAAAAAAATTGCATTGTTTAAGTTATTTTTGCCATTTCAAATCACGCAGTAATAAGGACCATTCTATAAGTAACTATAGATATAAACTGCTATGAAGCACTTTATAATTGCATGAAAATCATTTGCCTTTAAGGAGGATGCATAAGCTCATAACTTATATTCACTTCACATATAAATATTAATGTAAATTACACCAGATCCAATGTTAAATTTTCAGGTAAATATGTAAGAAAATACTATATATTTCCATGCCTTTAACCTGTGTGTAGGAGGGGTAGAAAACACTATGAACTTCAAGTATCTAACAGAAGTTAAATGTCATGCTTTGGCTCTGTTTCTCCTATGTGAAACAGAAAATCCTAGTCTAGTTATCTCTGAGGATAATTCTCAAGTTGATGTATAAAGTAGATGGAAGGAGAGCTAAGATGTTGCCTAAGATGAGCAAGGGCAATGACCTCTTGAGCTCCTTCAGCCTAACAGGATCTCAATAATCTTCTAGGTTCCTGCTACACAAAGAATAGAAACAGATGTCTTACATGATTATTTAGGCAGGAAATTAATTTTTAAATTATTAGTTTAGTGAGTACCAACTCATTCATCCTACTTGTCTCAGCTTCTTTTGCAAAATATCCTGAGTTTATATACGTATCTAATGTATCTGTCAGGACAGACTAAAGCATCAACATAACTCTTTCCAAAGCAATATAGACAAATTGTGATCAGAACAAGCACCTAATATTGAATCTTTTCAACTTTCATTCATTTTCCTTATGCAGTACGCCCCATTTTACTGGGATATTTTATCCTCTGATGCTACCGACTGAGGTCTCTCAGACAGTCAAGATAGGACGATGATTTTCCATGCTTTCCTTGGTGGTTCCAGGAAATACTTTTTTTACCCTTTGTTTAGCAAAACTGAAAGGGGTTCATGATGGTAATAGTCACAGTGACTGAGTCAGATGCATCCTGAGTGCAGCACCATGGACTTCGCTGCTTCTGATTTTCTTATAAAGGTATAATGCTGCTCAGACAAGGGCAGCTTGGAAAGAGCCTGCAACAATGTGGATGGTACTGTAACCAATAAATACTTAATGATACTTGTATAATTATCTGATAGATTTACAAAAGTTTCATAGACACACAGATTTGCTTTTATAAAACCCAGAGCAATTCGGTAATATTTGTGGGTGCCTAAGAGAAGAATTTAAACCATCAATATCAGACTCTCACCATATTATTTAGAGCACCTACTTCTTCTACAATGGAAAGAGGTAGGCCCAGGAATATGTATCAGAACCAGCATAGAATAGTTACTGTTGGCATCTAGCACAGCTGGAAATAACTTATACTTTTCAGACAGCAGTATAGAGCTGAATTTAAATGAGCTAACTTGGTTCTTTGCAGCAGAGAAGCTGATTTTCCAATCTAGGAGGGGTTCCATATTGCCAAGGCCAGACTGCTTCCAGTAGCTGACCTGGTTCTTTTGAAGCAAGCTGTATTCTCATGGTGGGGATTCCTGAAAGAAATAACCTGTGGCCAAGAGAGAAAATCCAGTGACATATTTGCTTACTACAGACATGTGGATCAGAAGTATTCCCTTCTGCTGCCAAAGTGCCTCAGTTAGAAGTGCTCAGATCTACTGGGAAAACATAAACCCTTTTTGGCTGTGTCACTGTAAAAGCTTACCTTGAGCTCCCAGATGCCAAATAATATGATTCATACTTCCCTGTGTCTGTACATAAAAGACTATTCAGGCCTGCTTCTCGTGCTTGATAACTGGTCTTCAGGGAAAACTTCAGATTAGACTTCCGGCATTCCACCAAGAATGAAATTTAGCATGGAGTTTAATTCCAAAGAGGAGTGCTTCCATAACCTGCTTTGTTCACATGAAAGCCAGTCATATAGTCAACACTGCTGTTTTTCTTAAACACAGCAAGTCAAACTGCTTGAAAATAACCCCTTCATCACCCATCTTTCCCTCCGGATTGCAGAACTAGCCCTACAGTGAACGAAAGTTCTTGAAAGCAGTATAATTTCCCACCAACTAAATCACTATTTTCTTACAATGATGCATGATAATTCTTGAATAGCTTGTCAGTTTAAAATATTTTGTATACATTTGCATTAGCTTGATCTCTTCTACTTCTAAAAGCTGTCAGGCAGACCTGACAGTGATCTAATGTAAGGTAAGGGGAGAAGTGAATTGTTAACAGTACAATACCCTTTGCTGTCTGGCTGGGCAGCGTGCTCTGCAAGATATAACATTCCGTGAAGCTTGAAGAAGAGTCCTAGAAGGTGCTCAATGTGGCCTTTTACTCTTTGAAGACATAGGTAAGGCAATCAGCAACTGGCATATCCTTGTAATCCTGAAGCACAGAAGGAAGCTGTTAAACTGTACGTTTCTAAAAGGAGTAGACTTTAAGTTTAAAACTGCTAAGGGAATTAGGCCCATATAATTGTTTAAGATTAGCTGCAATACTTTCAATTTCAAGCTCTAACCCTGAAGCCATTAACAGCTTTTCTTGCTAATGGCTTTCTTAAAAAAAATACTAAAATTGGGGAGAAAAAAAAGAGAAAGTGTGAAAAGAGAAGAAATTTCTGATTCTGCTAGGAAAATTAAAAATAAAATAAAATAAAACTAAATTAAATTAAATTAAATTTAAAAAAACAAGCAAAAATACAGGAATTATAAGAAGTTTTGAGAGCTATTAATGAAAAATAGTAATGACACGCACAAAACTACCAAACTACCAAAAAAGTTGCCGTAAGAACTTGCGTATGCCTGAAGATTCCCTGTTCAAATCTTGCCTGTCAGACATCACTTTTAGCATATGCTCCCTGAAATCAGAAAATAGAGATTCTTCGTAAAAGATTAGGGTGATTGTAGGTTCTGGCTTTGCAGTAAGCAGCATATTAAGTGAAAAAGTTTGTCTACAGTTATAAGTTACAATTACAGTAAGTAACTTTATTCTCTCTTTTGTGTTGCCTGCACTTTCAGACAAAATAGCTTGCCTTCAGTTATAGTTTTCTAGATCAGAGAGAGGTTTGCTTAAAAAATTTCAACAGCAAGACTTTTTTTTACACCCCACCCCCCTCCATGTTTTGTTTGGTGAAAGCCATCTGTTACCTTGCATTGAATTAATTTTATTGTTAGATACTCTGATATGTAAGACAAGAAAATAATGCAACAACCCAGAGAATTATATACTTTCTTACCAGAGCCAAAGCATTTACCCTGAGAACTTCTAATTAAGAAATACTGTTACAATTCTGTTTTCTTCACTTGAATTTTACTTATTTGTAAAATAAGAATTCCATATACAAAACAGTTTGGTTTAGCTCACATAATACTTTTATTCAGTTTTAAGTACTTTTTTTGTTATTCAATAAGTTTTCAAGACCTGCCATTATTTGGTCACTCTAGTAATCTACCTCAATTCTTTCAGTTACCTTCTTCACCCACTAACCAAACTACTTGTATGACTTGCTACAACTTACCCACTTCACTCTAGCCCTAGATAACTACAGAAGACTGAGAAGGCACCCAGCTTTATTTGTCTTCTATAGTGAGTTCATTAGATTTGCTGTGTTCCCACCTGCCTCCATGTACTCCATTTGCATTCTGTTGCCCCTTGAAATACATTTGAGTTTTGGTATTGGCTTATGTTTTAAGTGCCTTCAGCTGATAAATGGTGAACACAGTGAAGCAGTGGATTCTGAAGGCAAAACCATTACAAATATTTCCACATTATAACCACTACTGTACCATTATTGATGTTTAATTTTGCAATGCGACTTCATACCTTTCTCTCCAGGAGATGAGAACAACCACAGTCTCCATTGGAGCAGCTTTAGTCCACACTGTCTGCGGCTGCTTCTCTTTCTGACAAGAGGAGTTAAAAATGTCTGTGGTGGGTTGGCTGTGGCTGGGCACAAGTTGCTCACCACAGCCACTCTGTCACTCCCATCTTCAGCTGGGCAGAGGAGAGAAAATATAATGAAAGGCTCATGGGTCAAGATAAGGACAGGGAGAGATCACTCACATGGGCAAAACAGACTTGAGTTGGGGAGGGGTGGGAAATTTATTACGGATCAAATCAGTAGGATAATGAGAAATAAAATGAAATCTTAAAAACACCTACTCCCCACCCTTCCCTTTTCCCTGTCCTTAACTTCATTCGCAATTTCTCTACCTCTTCCCCACCAGCAGTGCAGGGGAATGGTGGCTTTGGTCAGTTCATCACAGGTAATCTCTACCACTCCTTTGTGCTCAGGGCAGGACTCCTCACACTCTTCTGCTCTAGCATGGGGTCCCATCCACAAGAGACAGTCCTCCATGAACTTCTCCAATGTGAGTCCTTCCCATGGGCTGCAGCTCTTCATGAACTGCTCCAGTGTGGGTCCCTTCCATGGGTGCAGTCCTTTAGGAGCAGACTGCGCCAGCGTGGGTCCCCCGCAGGGTCACTGTAGAAAACCGGCTCCAGTGTGGGCTCCTCTATCCAAAGGGACACAGGTATTGGAAGCATAAAAACAGTAAAAAACACGCAGAACCTCCATGTGGGTGATGCAGCCTAGGGTGACCAGATCAGGTATGGAAAACAGGTGGAGGTCTGGTGGTTTATGTTGCTATCACCAGAGAGGAATATGAAGCGGGACGGAAGCCACATGGTCCTGTTCTTCTGCTTGATAACAGAACCCACGGCTGTCAAATGTGCCATTAGTCCTGTTGCAAAATCTTTCAAGAAAGGGCTGCCAACAGCTGTTACCAAGTACAACTGCCCAGTGCAATGTGACTGCAACAAATAGAAAGTTTGCTCACAGTCTTACTCACAGCGCTTAGTATAATAATGGTTAATAAGGTATAAATGTACCCTGATTTTGTACGTAACTGGGGAATGAGAATTCAACACCAAATTGTAGGGACAGATAGACAGTTTTGTCTTCTTCTCCCTCCCTAGAAGGGATACCTTTTGGCAAGACTCAACTCCTTGGCTATACCGAGTGTTTTGATCCAGGAAATTAAGCTTGTGATTGCAGTAGTATTGTTACTGCTACATAGCTATTCTGTAGTTATCGTACTTACTGCTGGCAATCCAAAAGAACCACATATGTTGCATATGAATGAACCATATTATTCATTAGCCTAACTGGCACTTTTGAATGCAACCAGACTTATAGTTAATAGACTATCCATGCACCCAGCGTCCCTCCTATAGCTACATTTTTGATTTTGAAACAACAGGTCCTCCTAGGAGCCTGCTGTATTGCAGGTTTCCACAGGGTCACAGCCTCCTTTGGGCATTCCCCTGCTCTGGTGTGGGGTCCTCCATGGCCTGCAAATGGAGATCTGCTCTACTGTGGACCTTCATGAGCTGCAAGGGGCCTGGAGCTCCTCCTCCCTCTTCTTCACTGACCTGGGTGTCTGCAGAGTAGTTTCTCCCACATATTCTCACTTCTCTCTCCAGCTGCAATTTCTCCAGCAGAGTGACTTTTTTCCTTTTCTTAACTACGTTATCCCAGAGGCACTACCACTGTCACTGATGGGCTGGCATTGGTTTTATTGGGCACAAGAGAAGCTTCTGGCAGCTTCTCACAGAAGCCTGTAACCCTCTTTCTATGAAAACATTGACATGCGAACATAATACAGTGTCAGATACAGTTTGACAATGGTGTTGCAGAGTAGTACAGTACAATTTTTCTATAAGAGAATGCAGAAGTTGTAGACTCTGGTGTGTGGTTTGAAGGCACATGAGAATGTCTTAGGGTGCAAAGCCTTCTGGGACATTATAATGGGACTCTCTGGGGTAGAAAATGTTATTTGGCTTGGGCTGAACTGTTCTGGGATATCTGCTTGTGCTTGAGAACCATGGACAACTGCAGGGAGCCCATGCTTGAGCCTGTGTCCAGGGCTTGGCTTATGTACTAGTATAACTACGCATCATAAGCCACATGATTCCCATTATTATGAGCTGAGGATCACTGGATCAAAAACATTTCACATGGATCAGGGCCAAAGGAGCAACCTCTTTTTCTTTTGGTTTTTTTTTTTTTTTTTTTTTCAAGCCTTTTTCTTCTGAAGGAATTTTGCTGACTCTGCTGTCCTCCTCTGGCCTGCCACTACTACTATATGTCCTGGAGAAGTTTATCTCCATTTACAGAAGCCAAGAAAAAAAGTAGGGAGATTTCATTTTTGAAGAAAATGAATTTTAATGATTCCTGTGTTCTCTACAAAATTCAACCATAAATTCTGTGTTTCTTTTTACTATCACAAGCTATCTCATTTGTTGTATTGACCCACAATTGACTCACAAACCTTGATTTCAGTGTCACTCTTTATGTTAAACTGTTTGGGTAGGACAGAGAGAAATGTTTCCCGACCTGCTTTACAGTCTCTACTATGTTGGGATTTTTTCACTTCTGACATGTAAACAGAAGTCAATTAAATGATCATACTATGATGATTTTGCAACTTATTGAGAAAACAAAGGAGATCTTGCATATTTCCATATGACTCGTTGCTATCATATAAGATATGTAAAATAAGTCTGAATAATTATTCTGTTGTCTTTTAATATTTTTTAGTTTATTTATGCATTTATAAATTTATAGAAATTCTTGATAAGCACCTTTTTGCTTGTTTGCTTATATGGAAATTATTTTATTCAGGCTCAAACTTTCATTAGCAACGCAGGATTTTAGTTTTTCTCCTCTTTCAATTTTTTGTCAATAAGTTCAGAAGAGACCAATGAACGGAATGATTGCTCGGCTGACTGTTGCACTGCAGCTCACGTACACTGAAGCGTGAATAATTTAAACTGCTGGCTTGTCAGTATTGGATTTGTATGTGGTGAGAGGAAAGCACAGAGGCAAGCATCAGATAAATCATACAGCAGAAAAAAAAAAAGGAAAAAAAAAAAAAAATCCCCCAAAGGGTAGATCAAGGGTGAAGAGAAAAAGGGTCTGTTGTACTTACAGTGTGAAGAGAGAGGGGAGGGTAAATCCTATCCTTCTTGTCAAGAAACTGTTTTGGATACTCAGTAACTTTAAAACAAATTGCATCAGCCTACAGCATTGTTCAGATCTTCTGGGAGGAAAATGTTTTCTGAATTCAGTGGGAGTGAAACCATTTTGAAAGACGTCTTTCAAAAAGTCATTACTTTCTTTTCTTTAGAAATCATTGCTTTATATAGTAACAGTTTAATAAGATATGGTAACAGAAAGAAAAAAAAATCCAGCTCAGCATTAGGAAAATAACACACTCAAGGTTAAATGTCACTAATCTACCAGTTGTTATAATTAAAGATTGTGGAGAAAAGAAACTTTGTTATATGCTATTTCTAAGCTTCTCCATTTCAAAACATGCCATGAAATCTTCCCCTTACAGAAGGATCAAACGGTGCAAAAAGATTTCCATGAAAACATTTTATTGTTATTATTTATTATTGATAGTCTGGGAAACCCATAAATAGGGTTGGTCCACAAAGCCAGACAGCAATCCTGTGCTTCCCAGGATGAGCAGTTGCTCCTGAATGAAAGCATATTAACTGAAACCAATGTTCACATTTTACTACCTAAATAACTGATCAACAATGTCCCACATTCTCGGGTCACTGCAGGTAGCGCAACTGAAAATAAAACACCTCAAAACCAGTTTTAAGTAACCAAGATGTTGATTTGCGCATCAAGTGTTTTGGCTGTTACACTTTACCTTATTTACTCATACATTCATTTATTTCTCTTCTCTGTTTTGTCAAAACCCTAGATGTCCTTTAATCTGTGCCTCAGACTTAAAATAGTGACCGCAACCCTGTCCTTGCCATATTCTATCACAGTTTCAGTTATTTCTAGTCCTCTTTATCTCAGAGCATCTTATTAACCTCTGTGAGGGGTCAAAATGGATTTGCAGGTTTGGCTATGGACTGGACATAATATCTTTACAGAAAAAAATAGGCTGAGATACAAAATGTCATGTGCTTCTAGCAATCGCTGATGATTAAACGCTGTTTTTCCCGAGTGGAAGGTGCATTGCTATGCTGCTGCACAGTTGATAAAACACTATGGAGATTTAAAAAAAAAAAAAAAAAAAAAGTGGAAAAACCCCCTATCTATTTCTTCATGTCCAATATCAAGTTCTGCTTGCTTATAATAAAACTGTGTTGCTTAAATAAGCATACATGAGAAAGATGGGTTTAGAATTTGAGAAGTCTCAAGGTTATAAAACTGGAAAAGACACCAGGGGAGAGCAGTTAAGCAGTTTGCATTTTTCAATGTCATACCAGAAATAATGGCCCAATAAACCCTATTTAAAAGTTAAAACAAACATGTAATGGGGTAATATTTAAATTAAAGTCTTTTCAAAGAAAGTTTTCCTTTTATCATCTCATAGAACATACCAGGTATATTTGTGAAGAAGGGTCATTTCTGATTGTCTACAATTTATACCAGCTCAATTCTCAACATTTTCAGACATTACCTATGACTTGCCCTTAAAATTAAGGTGCCACTGTACTACTTCATATATTTTCTTTTCTTCCTTCAGTTATGAAAAGTACAGGAAAAAGGGACTAATAATATATATTCGTAGCTATATTTATATGAAACTGACCACTGCAATAATTTTTTCTCCAGTTCTGAGACCAGATGGCAGAATTTGAGTACATCCATATGCACTAGGAGTGCTCATATGTACTATGAAATTATCTTAGTCTGCATCCATCATGTTTCTGCTAACATCTGAACCATGCCTGGAAATATTTTTAGGCAGCAATTAACCCACGCCAAAATGGATAGCAAGGAATTCTCTGAAAACTTAGCGTTACAGGCATTTAAGTTTCATTCCACTAACCTGTATTTACAATCTTTTGGTTTTCTGTAATAAAACATTACTTTGATGTCATAGTCACATTATTTTACAGCCTTAACTTTTGCTTGCAAACCTTGCATACCTGGATGGTATTATTTACATGGGATAATTTTTTCACAGTAGATGAGAGAGTGAAGCTTGGACAAAGTGAATACGGGAGAAACTGATCTTTTTGTTGTCCTTAAATTCAGTCCTTAATTACAGAGTTTAGTTACATTATCAGGCTGTGTCTGAGTTTAACATCCTCTGTCTCTTCTTCAATTTATACACTATTAAAATCTTGCTGCATTTGTCATTAAGAAGTATGTAAGCTACATTTGCATAAAGTAAAGAAACAAAAGAAATACTAATTTATTTTTTTGTGCCCAAGCAAGGTCAGACTACCAGACAGATTGGACAATGGGATACCCAAAAAACAGCCATGCCTTAACTAAGACTGAAAAATTATCTTCAACAAGTAATTGTCCTCTGCTGCTCTCTGATGCAGGGTTTCATATATTTGGTGGGTGCTTTTAGTAAAGTTGTGCATTCAGTACATAGGCACAGAGATTCTTTCTAGTGATCCCACTCAGTTTTGGTTTATGATTATAGTTCAACTAGTTATAGTTTGAATAAATTTCTAGCACAAATTGATACACAGTGGCATCAGCTGGTGGTGTTTCTACACAGTGTGAGCAGGAAAGGATTGCACTACCACTGTGGTAGGTACTCCCCACTACTCTTCTGAATGAAATAGAATACCATGTACTTACATCAGAGGATATATGATGCTTGGGCTGTTTTCTTCTGGTATGGACTTTGTGCCTGTGTTGTCTATGGACTCATTGCTTCCATGAAGCTGAAGAGAAAGAAAAGAATTAAGAGAAAACAGTCTCATAGAACTGCTTGATTCAGAAAGAGAAAAATCAGTATTTTTCACTAAGAATGACCAAAGAGTCAAAGTCTGCATTTCCTCCACTTTTACTGCACCCATTCCTAATGCCAGTTTTTATTTTTGTAGCCCCCTAATATGTGTTTCTTTTCTCAATTTTTTAGCCCTTCCATTAATCTGAGAGCACAACCACCTCATCTATGGCACTGACTTGCAAAGTTGATATAAAAGGAAAACAGGCATATTTCACTGCAGGAGTTTCCCCCAAAATACAGGTCCATACAAGGTAAAACACTAAGCCATTGGGACCAAAGCAATCCCTAGTGCCCCACAAGTTGGAGGCACAAAGTGATTATGGTCTGTAAAGAACAATTGGAGCTAAAAAATGGCTGATGTGAGGTGACATGAAGAATTCTGGTTTTATGTAAGAGCCCTGTTCTTCATAATGGAAAGTAAAAACTTTTCCAGTAAAGGAAAAAAGAAAAAGGAGAAAAAAGTTTCATGTGCACTGAATTCAGTCATTCTATTATTCTATTAGACATGTGAAGTGGTATTGATCAGGGATTTGTGAGTGCAGCCGTAGTTCACAAGTCTGGGACATAAGTGCATATGCTTAAATCTTCAGGCAACAAGTTGACAATTTATACTGGTTTTCTTTCTTTTTTTTTTTTTTTCTGTTTTAAAATCTTTTCCTTGTGGCTTAAAATAAAACTTAATTTCTTTCTTTCCTGAACTTTCTGACTCAAGTGACTTTAGAACCTCCATGTACCTGAAATCCATTTTAAAACTCAACAGCTGTGGAGGCAGAAGGAAAAAAAGTGCCAGTTTTCATCCTATCTTGTGTGTCATTTGGGATGTCAATAACAGTTTAGTACCAAAGTTAGGATGGTAGCTGCGTGGGCTTTCTATCAGCAGTACTTAGGCTTCATCTGTGAACTGATCTCAACAGTATACATATATCTCTCAATCTATAATTCTGGATATAGGTGAATAAATTTACTTTAAGTTTACTTATCATACAGAAAAGTGGGTTCCCCTCCCCTCAATACACTTGTAATGCTTATTTGTCTGTTGCAAAATACATCTACTTCTTAAATAGCCAGTTATCCACGCTGCAATTAAGATTTTAAAATACGTACTTCTAGTCGATTGCTTATAGATTAACGTGATTTTACCGTACTTCTCTTTTCATATGGAAAATGTTTTTGTTACTAACATGATAATTTAACAATTGCCATCCAGCTTTCAAAATGCTTATTTTTTTTTACATGTATGACAATAGGTTAGAGGCAGTTGATCAGTTATGTAGCTAAACCATACATATTGCTTGCAAGTTTAATACCATTTTAGGCAATTTAACAGCAGTTACGAATTTTGCTCTTCCAAACACAATGTAAGATTCGATCATGATGCTGAGGATTGCATCTGTAAAACACTTTTAGGTGAGTATATAAAACTGCTAATCTCAGGGGCCATAATAATGGTTTGGGTGGCCTTATTGCTTAAAGTATCCAAATTACTCAGAATATTATCTGTATAAATTTCATATGATTGATAGTCATTGTAATCTTGTCTCCTTTGTATGTCTACAGAAATAATGCATCCAGAAGTTTCTTGCTCACTTTTGCCTCAGCTTGGTAAATGTGGGAATTGGACTATTTATTTCTCATCTAATATTAACTGATTGCTTTTATCTCTTAAGCTCTCTAAAAAAAAAATAAAAAATAAAGAATATTATGAAAGGAGTAGCTTTAGCACTAGCAACTGCTTTAGTGTTAAATTTCTTATTGAAATGCAGAAATGTGAATTATCAATCAAGATAAAATGGTTTATAGTGGACTGCTGCTTTTTTATGTATCAATACTTGAAGACATACAATTGTAAAATATACTGAGTAAAGCTTTGCTTCTCTTAATTTAGAAACTAACAAGGGACAGTTTCTTAAAAAAAAAAACCACAAAAAAACAGAAATATCTGGAGGCCCAAATTAGTATGCATATCTATGGACTATGCAATCACACTGCTAAAAAAAGTTAGTGTACAGCAACAAAGAGCCTGGAAGTATGTTTAAGGCAAAGCATACATAGAGCTACTTTCCTGAACTAGGAATGTCACCCTTTATTCAGTTTAAGTAGGAGCATTCATTGCAGCAGCACAAGGTAAACACTTATGGAGTGGATAAGGAATACAGAGAGGCATTTGCAGTAAGGCTGTACGACCTTTAACTAACTATTAGGAAATGCAGAGTGTTATCTAAAGCAGATGGAAAAGATCAGCCTGTCTAATAAATGAAATATGACTGTGATCGTTGCCTGTCTATGATCAGGGGTTTATCACTGCTCAGATCTGTTTCTGAAACAAATGCACATTTAGAGACCATCAGAAGTATTAATAGAGTGGAATAAAACATCAAAAACCCCACTTGTTTTCCTCAATTTTGCCTTCATGCAATCTAATACTTTTTGCTTATGCATCTCCATGACGTTCGTATACCAGGTTTACTTTGTGCAATCTGACAGAGCAACACTTTCTGATTAATCTTCACCTTCAAAGATATGATTCAGGATGGACATGCAAGGAAACTCCAATTTTAAAGCAAAGCAACAACTTGGAAACTGCATTTTCTCTTACATTTGCCCCCATTTCATTTTGTACTAAATATTAACTCTAGTCTTGTGCTGAGATATTTGGGATCAATATTGTTTTTTCCATGCTGAGTGAGCACATATCAGGGTTCTATTTATGCACTTGTAAAGAATGTTATAGGTAACCA
The DNA here is from genome assembly GCA_028858755.1 of Ara ararauna. Lineage (NCBI taxonomy): Eukaryota > Metazoa > Chordata > Aves > Psittaciformes > Psittacidae > Ara > Ara ararauna. The sequence continues at coordinate 27,656,862 of CM054379.1, forward strand.
CTATTAATTTGATGCAAAATTCTTTTTGCATTTCTGTAGGCACCTCACTAGGTTCCTGGAATATCAAAATGCAGTATTAAAACTCCTTCACTGCTGATTTTTAGAAAGCATGAAAAAGAACAACTTCAGCCTATTAAACTGCATTAAGGAGCAAGTATATGGATTTGAAAGGGACCCCATGAGGTGGCTGAGGCAATCTCTGTGCTCTGACATGGGCATGCCAAAGAAATGCCTCTCAGCTGTTTGCTTACTGTCTTCCTGTGGACTTCAGTGAAAAGATTGCATGCCTTCCCTAGTCCACCTTTTCTACTTCTTGCAGATTTTTTTATGATTTTTTTTTTTTACTTATAACCGAGCTATTCATTATTTTCTTGATATAAAGGTAATGACTGATTCATATCTTACTTCCAGGTTATGTGGAAAACAATCATTATTATCTCATTTTATGAATGGAATAAAGAGACAGGAAGAGTTCGTTGCATTCATTTGTGAAGATATTGACATGTATAAACCCCAGTTGACTTTAATTCCCTGACATTATACTTCATCTTATCTATCAAATAAACAATGCTCAAGTGCCTTAATCAGCCCCTAGTCTCTTTGCTGGGTCCACAGTTGGTAACCCATGCAAAGATTAACTGATTAGGTAAAAATATCAGCAAGTAAACACTTTGGTTTAAAATACACAAAAGAAATTATCTTTTTACATTATAACTATTTCTGTAATAAAATTCTTTGGAATACTGTAAATATCAAAATTGCAATTGAATTTTTAAAAGTGATTAAGCCAATTTATGGTGCTCAAGTTCTCAAGGGTTATTACACTTACTAAGAGGAAAATAAATGAAATTTTAAATTAAACTGTAATTTGTCAGGAATTGGGTACTTTAGGTGTATCAACCTATATTTGCCCTATTCTTCTGATACTGGCCACTGTCAAAAACGTAGTCTGGGCTCTATAAATTTGTCTGATTCTGATCGAGGATATGTGTTCTTATCTCCTTATGTTCATTTTTATGTATGAAAGTCATGCATTTAAATATGCTTTCTGTATTGTGCTACATGACATTTCTTTTCAAGAGCTACAATTTTTGTTCTAAAAATAACTAAACTAATGAGATGCTCACTTGCTTAAAGAGTTTGATTACGTTATATAAATGCAAATTATATATATACACATATATATACGTTGAGAAAGAGATATATTTATATAAATATTGATAGATACATAAAACACTCTTTCCAAACAAATTTTGTAATCAAATGAGTTATAGTAGTGGTATTCTCACTGAGTCATAAAAATAAGTAATGCTATCCATTGACACCATAATCAGTGATTCTGTTTTGATTTTCTACAGTACATAGCTTTAGATCAACTAGCAATTTTATTCAGACTGCATTTTAGCTATCAGACAAAAAAACCCAAAAAATAAAAAAAAAAAAAAAAAACAAAACAAACCGCACCAAAACCCAAGCCAAAATCCTCCTTATATATTGTAGGTGTAAATTGCATATTCCTTTTGTATAGTCTTATCTTATGAAGGGTGTAAAAACATACATATTGGGGTAGATCTTTCAGTCCTTTCCTGGATGCCAAGGGAAAGTCTGGATATTGCTATGCACACTAAATCTGAGACTGGTATTTCTCCTGATGATACTTCACCTTTAAATGTGTGGATATTCTCACTAAAAAACACAGCCAAGTTGATGTAACAATTTCTCCCAAAGGCAAATTATTGAGAGCTTCTGTTGAAGTATATAACTGTTACAAATTATTTGAAAGGCAGTTTATGAAAGTAACAAGAGAATACACATATGAAGATTCAACAGCTTCTAGTCTTAGCTGAAAAATAGTAAGTTACATTACTTAATCCAGAACTTTTACTACAAATATTTTAAAAATAGCTTTTATACTGCACCTTAAGGTTAAGATAGCCACAGAAAAATGTGGCTTATGCTTTTTTGATGACTAAGAAAGTCAGATTTTTCATCTGAATAATTAGACTGGGTTTTCTTTTTTGCTTGTCTAGCTTTCTGAAGTTCCCCCAGAGCTATGTCTTTTTGCATGTCTTAAAAATCTGCAATCTGGATTAATTTTGGACCATATACCATATCAGAATGTGGTCTTTCAGGGCTATTATTTTCCTGAATCACAATTTTCAAAGCTTATCTAGAGTCCTGGATTAACTACCTGCATGTCGCCTGAACAGGAGAACTTTCTATTGCCTCAGTATGTGCTTTCTTATCTATTTTAGCTCACCGTAGAAATGATGTTGACTCTGAGCTTATTGAGAACCAAACAAAGGTTTGTACAAGCCTTTATAAATCTAAGTTTATATATAATTAGGATTAACTGAAATTATATACACAGACTGGAAAAGACAACAGAAGTTGTCATCCAAACACAAGGCTGTAAAATTCAACAGTCTTTTAAAATAGAACCTCCTCAATCACAATGTTTAAAATGATATTTAAAAGATTTTTTTTTTTTCATCTTTTCAAGTAAGATGGGTTTCCTTTGTCTCCATCCTTCAATCTTAATAACAGTGTTAGATGGAAATGATCTTAGGGAACATCTTCAATAAGGGTGGGCATACAGGCTTTCTACAAGAACCAGGACGAATAAGAATCTGAAGAGCATCACCATATAATTCGTCCTATACTGGCAATGATAAAAGGTATTTAGTCTACTTCACCTGCGCATGTGTCTGAAGTGAGCTATATGAAACACACATCGTATTTTACCTTCCAGCCTGGGGAGAGGACATGCTTTTCCTAGCTGGCAAGACCACAGGCATATTGCTCGTGCTTCTCATTTGGTTGAATTAAAATTTGGCCTTAGCCATAAACACTTATGCTTATATCCAGAACATTCTTGCCAATTTTCTTGTTTGGCCATTTTTATAGAAAAGGAACAAATATTACTGAAGAGAAAGCAAATTTTGTTTAAATACACTTTTTAAACAATTGCTTTCAGTAATTCATAAGAAGTATTTATTCAGTTATTTTAAACGTCTTCTATTTCCACATACACTTTTACACTAGCTTTTTTTTAACTTACACATAAATAAAGAAGACAACAGATCTACCAAAAAAATTATATGTACCTTCCCATCCCTCCGGGAGCACGGGGAAAAAAGAGGGGGAAGTGAGTGCGGGAACGGGCTGCGTGAGTTAGAGAGGCTTAAACCATGACATTCAGTCATTCAGAACAGGTGCCACAGGATAGGACAACTCTGTCATGATTTTCTCAGCTTTATTACTGTGATAGATTAACTTGTCTAGTTTTACCCATTTTTATCTCATCAATGAAAGCCTTAGATGCTGATGACAAAGTAACCTACTTAGAGTAGAAAAGAATGCAGAAAAGAGTGGCATTTCTGAGATGTAACTATGCCAAAACTAAATCCATTAAATACCAATGAATTGTAGCTGCTTCCATAATTGGAGCAAAGCATGAGGAGAACATCCACCCCACGAGATTTTCCTATTGATCAAACCCTAGATTTTAGGAACTTGTATGAAAAGTTGGTTTCTAACTACAAGACACTAAAACTAATTGATGCCTACAGAAGAAATCGACTCTATAATTCCAGTTTATGCAATTTGTGATTCTTGGTCTACAAAACCACTTCGTGTCACATAGGGTCACCCTAGAAATTGGCTTTGGCTGATAAGCAGTTTTATATTTTGGTTTAAATTTTAATACGAGAGAATGCTTCCTGGTTTCTAAACAAAGCTGAGAGCAAATATCTGCAATTGCTGCTAAGAACATAGTTACAAAGAACGTAAGAAATATTTTTGTGAGAAGCAAGCATGATTTTATAGGTATTACAGAAAAAATAAATTTTCTGACAAGCACATCAGTATTCTACATTTTGTATGCATATGAAAGGAAGTCTGCAGTCTATACCAAGTTTATATGACATATATAATCAGATATAGCTATGTAAGGAACACAGCACTGAATACAGATCCTTTCTGGACAAGGTTAAGACAAATGAAAAGCCCCAGGCTGTCAAGTTATAGAAAAAAGGGAAAAACTCATCAAATGCACAGAAAAAACCCGCAAAAAAAGAAAACCACCCCAAACCACTGGTAATATATAAAATACTTCAAATGGTTAAAAGTCACAGTAATGGCATCAAGCTATGCCATTGGAGGTTTAGACTGGAGAGTAGGAAAAATTTCTTTGCTGAAAGGGTGATCAGGCTTTGGAACAGGCTGCCCAAGGAAGTGGTGGAATCACCATCCCTGGAAGTGTTCAAAACCCATGTAGATGAGGTCTTGGCAATCCTGAGGTAATGGTTGGACTTGATGTTCTTATAGGTCTTTTCCAACCTTGTTGATTCTTTGATTCCAAGGAGAGTTTAATTGCTCAATTTTATGCTGGAGAAGCATTGACAAAAAACAAACAAAAAAAAAGAAGCAGGTTTGTATGGGGGAGGGGTAGCAACAATTCTAATTTTCTGCTGTAGAAAAAGGTGAGTGTAGATACATTTGGATTAATTTATGAGTAACAGCAAGAGGTAAGGACTTGGGAATTTTATAGTTATCCTGCATGACTAGAAATAAATCTACCAAGTTAGAAGGTAGGGAGCAGGAAATAGGACATGGGTGTCTAGCAGGACAAAAAGAAAAACAAAATCTCAACCCTAATACATTTGTTAATTTTTTCTTCTCTATCAGTAAATAAACCTAGTAAATGCCATATATTTGGATGAAGAAGTTTTGTGCAGTGGGCAGTTCACTTTTGAAGATGACTTCTCCCCTGCACAAGGGCGGATAGGAGCAGGACAGGATTAATCTGAGAAAGACAGGAAGGTCAGTGGATCGCATGTTTCCTAAATATGCTTCTCTCTATCTGGCCTTTACGAAGACAAATAATTAGAAATGCAAAAGCTTCTGTAGCTGTACAGAAAATATGTAGTATGGGAGGCCGTAAGCCAAAATCCATAAAGCATTATTCAGTAAATATTAGACAGTCACTGTACTTGATGTGGTGCTAACAATACTTTCATTGTGTGTACATTTCCATTATATTAGACTTCACAAATTGCCCAAGTCCCATAAGCAGAGATATTAAGCAATAAATAAATAAAATCAGGGTGGACAATATCACAATGAAGGCAGAAAAGTAAAGCAATCCACTAAGAGTATGCAACAGAAGAATGTGTAAGAGCCAGAGGCAGGGTTAATCAAAGAATTGAAATATGACAGTGAATTGTACACGGTATAGTACAGAAGAATATAGAAAAATAAAAAGATATCCCAATAGACCATCAGGGCAGCAGTCAAAGCATGTGGTTACATGTAGGAGCCAAATGAAAGCATTAGAAAAACCGTAGAATTGCATATTGACTTAGTACATTGTTGACATTAAGATGCTAAAAATGATGAACAATAGAGTTGAAAATATATTTTAATGAGTCAATAGGACTGATGGAAACAAAAACTGTGTTATTCCATGGTTATAAGAATGTGGTGAAAACAGATAATACAAGAGTGGCACTAGTTCTGAAACACTGACGTTAATCTTTGAAATGAAAAGTAAGATAGTAAACAGAATAGCATAAGTTGTGTCACTTTCTAGTGACTTTTAGGAGTAAAATCGTAATAGTGCTGCCAGTTTATGAACTAGCCATGAAAAAATGTAAACCTGTTTGTTCAGAATAGAGCTTTCATTTCACTTCTCATTTTCTGCCTTTTACAGCTGTAATGGTTTCTTCACAAGTTCCACACAGTCATACCCAAACACAAACACTATCTTAAAGAATGGCATAAATTATCTTCAGTGTTAATTTTTAAGAAAGAGAAGTTACATTCCTTATTCCTATTGTTAAGTAATCTTTTTCTTCTTCTACTCAGAAAACCCAGGCAACTAAACCCAGGAATTACTCAAGAAAAGGTCTATAATATGGGTACAGTAAGAAAGTTTGCATGTGTTGAGCATCATTAACAGACAAAATTTGTCTTATCAGCTGCTTTACAGGGTTGCATACAAAGTTTATATTAAAATACTCAAATTTCTATATGTGTTTCCAAGATACGATTCAGTTTCTTAGTTGACATATAACTTTCGGTAACTGCAGTCGACAAAGTCCTATGAGTCTTTCTATTCCTTTGTGCTGGAAAATCTATAGACAAGCTTAAATTACATTGTCAAGCCATCTGAAAAATAATTTATTTATAGAGAAGACCACAGTTACACAGAAATTGTTAGGAGTACTGTCCTACATCCTTCTGATGGATGCACCAGAAATTACTGAGCACTGATGCTAGCAAGTGCTGTCAAATTTCATATCTGGTAGGGTGACAAAGCACTATGTAGGTTAGCCCTTAACCTGGAGCTGTATTATTTTGAGCAGTGATGTCAGCAGATCACACAAGTTAAACAACCTTGCAATTGCCTGGGAGTTGCCTTATGGAGGAGAGCTGCTTGGGATTTCTTTTTTTCACTAAAATACTTTCAGATTATTTTCTCAGTCTCTTTGGGGATTATTTACTTGGCTCAGTTCTTTTCAAGTGCAATACTGCTTTTGTTATCTGCCAAATTCTAAAGCACTCCATGTAACCTCATAATCATAGTGTAAGGAAAAGGACAGAGCTTGCATCACTATTAACATTATTTTTGGACAGGCATGTGATGGTGCCAGAAATCAAGTTTTGTACACCTGAGTATCTTCAAAAAACAGGAAAAAGGGAAAAAAAATTATCTAGATACATAGATTATACTTGCAAGTGTTTTTTATGCTTTCCAGGGGCAAGGAATCCATTTTCAGGAGATAGATACATCTTATATAAAAAAATCAGTGGGAGGATTGCAGGGAGAATGATTACCTGATTTTTCATATCTGCCCTAACAGAGAACTCTCTGTACAGGAAGAGCAGAAAAGAATCATGGACACTTGTGGCTAGCAGATAAGACTTGACTTTCCAGGGTATTGTTCCAAAACCAGTGTTACTGTCTTTCTTCAGTGAATTTAAATGAGAATGAATAGATTTGTAGGTCTCAATAAGCTGTAACCTGCTCCTGTTACTGCACTTTGAGTCTTCTGTGAATATGCTCAATATAGAAAGACTATTATATAAACTTTAAAAATATCCAGGGAGAAGGATTAGAGGCTGTGACATATGAGAAAAGATTACGACAATTTGATATACTATGCTACTGCTTGAAGGAAAGACTATAATGATATGACTACTTATAAATACCTCAGAGGTAAAATGTAAGAGTTATAGGGGTTGTTATACCTTTATTTACTGTAATGTCTCTTCGACCATCAACATAGACTATTAACTCTCTGAAGAATATAAATTCAGCCTGCTACATAATGTTATTTCAGAAAAAATACAGAAATTGAAGACACTGTACAGGAATATTTAGGTTATATTTTAGGAAGTAAGTTTAAGGCTTTTTACTGCTTCATCTTCCACCATTAATATCTTTGGAGATTTAAAAAGTGACGAATAAAAAATTAAGATGGGGCTCTTCAAGCAAAAATATGAGGAAACCAAGTAAATGGTTAGTATGTGAAATACACTTCCATCAAAGATAGGCTTAAAGAGCTGTGTGTGAGGGAATATTAGAGAGCGGATTATAATGGGAAATCCTGATTTTTCTGTAAAGGTTTGTACCAGGTGATTTCCAAAATGACTTTCATCTAATTTTTAGAAGTGTTGAATGAGGGTATTCTCCACAGTGAGCAGGTCAGTTACTTATTATATAGGATACATTATGTGCACTGCAAGATGTTGATGTTCTCTCCTATCAGAAGCTTCTTTTCACCTTGTAATTGCAATTAGTGCAGACCAAGAATAGAGGTATTGCTTTATTAAATTCCACATGGTTGCAAAATGGCTTATTTCTATAAGTCTTACTGTGCAACAGACCATTTTACTCTAGGTGTTTTCAGAGTCATGTATTTCCACAACCTAAATGCCCGTTATAGAACAATAAAGCTGCTGCAAAAGCGTACACAATACAGATATAAGTGAAAATACACACAATTTCAGGGGGCTGGTTTTCCATGGTACAGCTATTTAATTTGAAACATTTGCCAATTGTGCATTCTAGACTGTTCTCAATGTCATATTTTCAGAGCACAGCCTATAATTTTATTGAAATAACTCTAGTTTTAAGATTTATGTTAGAAAACTGGTTTAAATAACAGCTAAATTACACTAAGATCTGATTTCCCATCATACTAAACACTGACCCTTTTTGTGAGTTAATGCAAGTTTTAGCTAGCATAGAATGTATTGGTAGTTTCTAATAAAATGCACAGCTGAGCTGTGGAAATCATTGTCTCTGGGTGCTGTGCTTGTTAAATGCTTACGCATCATGGGGAGATTAGAAAAATTCATGGAATAGCAAGCGACTGTGGATTATTAAATACTGACAAACCACTTCTGCTTAGAAGAAACTCCTAAACCTCACATTATTCAAAGCTAACATAGTACGCAGTAGAATTGTCCTTGACTTCTTTTTACACTAAACTCTAGGCATTCATTTTGGTTATCTTTGAAGAAAAGATGTCATTCTTATTGCAGTGGGTATGGCTTGCCGTGGTTTAAGCCCAGCTGTAACTCAGAAAAACCACGCAGTCTCTGGAGTCTCACCTCCTCTTCCACTCCCCGGCTCCTGGAAGGCTGGGGAGGAGAATCGAAAGAATGTAACTCCCACGGGTTGAGATAAGAACAGTCTAGTAACTAAGGTATAACACAAACCACTACTGCAACTATCATTAATAATTATAATGACAAGGGAAATACAAGGGAAGAGAGTACAACCGCTCACCACCCAATGATCGAGCCGTGAACTGAACTCTTCTGGGTAACTGCCCCCAGTTTTTACATCTTGGGCATGATGTGCTGTGGTATGGAATACCTCTTTGGTCAGTTTGGGTCAGGTGTCCTGTTTCTGCTTCCTCCCAGCTTCCCCTCCTCCCTGGCAGAGCATGAGACTCAGAAAGTCCTTAGTCATACTAAACATTTGAGCAGTAACTAGAAACATTGGTGTTATCAGTGCCGTTCCCAGGCCAAAAGTCAAAACCACAGCACTACACCAGCTACAAAGAAGGAGAAAAAATGACTGCTACTGCTGAACCCAGGACAGGCTGCTCTCTTGAGTGAAACGTTTTCATCAGTAAAAGCTACTCAGTTTTCTGTTTGTGTATGCCTGCACTGCACAGGTAATTATCTGACTGACTCTATGTACGATTCTGTTTCAGTCCTTACATTGTACTTTGGTGTCAGAGACCTTGTTTTGTTAACAAGTGTGAGACTGATTTTATAGTGTATGCACAGCAGAATCTGATGGATGACCCATTTGGCAGGGCAGGGTGTTGAAATGCACTGAATGTTTTCCTTCTGTGACAAAAATAATTCTGTGTGATCAAGTCTTATTTTTATCTGTATACAGTTTTGCATGCCCAAATACTTCTGTCACAGGATCTGTACTGTAGTGTCTTCTGTGCCCATGACTATTATAAAACTAGTGTTACTTGTATTTTAATTTGATTCTTTGCAGGACAATATTTACCATTCATGAAAATGTTAGCATCAGTAAATCTAGCCAAGTGCTGCTCAGATTAGATGAAACAATGTATACATTTCCTCAAAGTTACAGAAGAAAAAATTGAAAGAAACATTAAAAAAATAATGTCCTGACAAAAGTCAGGGATAGATCGAGTGTAAGTTAGACTACATTGTAAATAATGGCATAGGAAAAGGCAACTGCTTCATCAGATTTCTTAATCAGAAACAATTTGGCTGCCAGCTGACCAGTGTTATCTTTTAGACATACCACATTATATTTATTTGGAAAGAACTTCTGGCCTTATTGACTTTCATGCAGTTGTATGTCCATTAGTGATTTCCTTAGGGTTTTTCAAGGTGCATACATTGCTTCTACATTTGAAATTGCACAGAAAAATTATCTTCTTTTTTTAATATTATTTCTTAGTTCTTAGACATCTTAATATTTGTTGGTTTTATTTTTTTTCCAAAAACCTTCAGAATGAAGTCCATTTCGAAACCTTTGCTCTGCAGACTCTTCCTCAAAATTATATTGTCAACCATATAAGACCAAATCTGAAAATATATTTCTATGAATAGTTCCTTGAGCTGTAAACTAAAGGTCTCTAAAGTGGAAAAGCTCTCAGAAAGAAGTCTAGTTCTAAAGTTCTTACACTAAGCAGCACCTTGCTTTATGAGCAAATCCATGTTTTCTTTGCACCTTTGTGTTCTTTGTTTTATACTTACTATAAATGGCCAAAACCAGTCCATAATGATGAAACAATTTTCTCAGAGAAAGGTTTGTTATAACTTTTTTGCTAGAGATAATTTTAACTGACCTGTAAAACCTGGAAAGGAGTTAGAATATGCTTAGTAAGCTATGCTACATATTTAAACATAAACATGACTTGCCTATATAAAGTTATAATGCAAAGCATTTGACACTGTCCCACATGACATCTTTGCCTCAACTGGTGAGGCATGGATTTGATGGATGGATCATTCAATGGATAAACAATTGCCTGGATGTTCACGCTCAGAGTTGTGGACAACAGCTCAATGTCTAAGTGGAGACCAGTGACGAGTCTCACGGCTCAGCCCTGGGACCAGCACTGCTTAACATCTTTGCCAGCAACATGGGTTTGAGTGTCCCCTCAGCAAATTTGCCAACACCACGAAGTTGTGTGGTATGGCCAACGCACTGGAGAGAAGGGATGCCATGCAGAGGGACCTTAAAAGGTGGCCAGTATGAACCCCATGAAGTTCAAAAAGGCCAAGAGCAAGGTCCTGCAACTGGGCTGGGGCAATACCAAGCATAAGTAGAGGCTGGGTAGAGAATGGATTGAGAGCAGCCTTGAAGAGAAGCACTTGAGGGTGTTGGTTCCTGAGAAGCTCAACATGAGCTGTCCGTGTGCACTCACAGCCCTGAAAGCCAACCATGTCCTGGGCTGCATCAACAGAAGTGTAACCAGCAGGGCAAAGGAGGCAATTCTCCCCCCTCTATTCTGCTCACATGACACCCCACCTGGAGTACTGCATTCAGCTCTGGGATCCCCAACATAAGAAGGACATGGACCTGTTGAAATGAGTCCAGACGAGGCCACGATGTTGATCAGAACGATGGAGCACCTGTCTTATGAAGACAGGCTGAGAGAGCTGGGGTTGTTCAGCCTGGAGAAGACAAGGGTCCAGGGACACCTTATAGGAGCCTTACAGCACTTAAAGGGGCTCTATGAGAAATCTGGAGAGGGAATTTTTGCAAGGGCATGTATTGATAGAACAAGGGAGAATGGCTTTAAACTGAAAGAGGGGAGATTTAGATGAACTCTTGGGAAGAAATACTTTCTGCCACCTCCCTGAAAGTGTTCAATGCCAGGTTGGATGCGGCTTTGAGCAACCTGTTCTACTTAAGGATGTCCTTGCCCATGGCAGGGTGATTAGAACTAGATGAGCTTTAAGGTCCCTTCCATTCCAAAACAGTCTATGGTTCTATGATTTCATAACACTTAAAATGCAGAGAATAATAGAGTCATAGGATGAGGAAAGACCTTTAGTATATTATATAGCCCATCTTTAGGACTAAGGATCATATGCTTTATGTGTTTCATTCTTAATAGACCTTTAATTAGACTTTTATTTAAGACGCCCATTTTCTGAGGTTCCCATAATCTCCTAAGGCAACCTATAGAATCATAGAATCGTAGAACAGTTAGGGTTGAAAAGGACCTTAAGATCATCTAGTTCCAACCCCCATGCCAGGGGCAGGGACACCTCACACTGAGCCATGACACCCAAGGCTATGTCAAACCTGGCCTTGAACACTGCCAAGGATGGAGCATTCACAACTTCCCTGGGCAACACATTCCAGTGCCTCACCATCCTCACAGTAAAGAACTTCCTCTTTATATCCAATCTAAACTTCCCTTGTTTAAGTTTGAACCCCGTTACCCCTTGTCCTCTCACTACAGTCCCTAATGAAGAGTCCCTCCCCAGCATCCCTATAGACCCTCTTCAGATACTGGAAGGATGCTCTGAGGTCTCCATGCAGCCTTCTCTTCTCCAGGCTGAACAGCCCCAACTTTCTCAGCTTGCCTTCATATGGGAGGTGCTCCAGTCCCCTGATCATCCTTGTGGCCCTCCTCTGGACTTATTCCACCAGTTCCATGTCCTTTTTATGTTGAGGACACCATACATACAGGACACTGTACACAATACTCCAAGTGAGGTCTCACAAGACCTCATACCTAATACCAGTCTTGCCAGTAACAAAAAGTGTTTTCCTCCTGTATGATTTATTCTTCCATATATTAGTTTAAACTGTTCAAACTGCCAAGAACACAAGGGTCTGAAACTTTGAAACGCTTCTAATGTGTATTTGAGGACTATAACTTCCCTCTCCCCTGCCCCATTTTACAGGGCATCCTCCCCTTCCTGGCTTCTCTTTAAACTGAAAAAATGCAGAGCTTTCAGTCTTCTTCATTGTTCATGTTCTCCAGACCTCTGATCTCTCTTCTGTAGTCTATTATATTAATCCCAACTTTACTGACGCGGAAAGCCAAAACTAAGTAGAGATTACTGCCGTGCTGAATTAAATGCACTCTGATCATACTGCCCAATACGGAATTTCTGTGTTTTAGAAACATTGTCATTTCACCATGTTGCATTTTATATGTGTATTTTATACGTTTTGGGGAAAAGCAAAGCTTTATAAAGCCATTAGGTAAAAATATATGTCCCTTTATATGAAATAGTTTTTAGTGTTAAGTAGGAGCCTGTGCCCAATCCTGTTGATATTCTGACCAATTTAGACTATCAACCCCTTCCACTGTTTCACATTCAATACTTAAGATAGTAATACATGATTCAGAGTGATTATTGTATCAATTATGGCTACTTGAGTACCACAGAGGTAATAAAAATCTGTAGAGTGATCAGTTTACAGACAAGAAAGAGACAGGTTGAAGTTCAGCTCCAAAAAAGTTAAAAACGCAAAGTGAAGCATATTGAAGAATGTCTACGGCATTCTCTTTTTTTAAAAAATAGATAACAATCACAACATTATTTAGGAATGCTGTCATGTTTCTGGCTGTCTTTGAAGGTGGTTTTCATCTCATCAGACATCTATAAATGGAACATCTAAGTTCAAGTTATATACTTTTGGCTTTGTTATCAATGGGCAGATGAAAGCAGCTTTGGGGCAATTTAATTATTTTACACCACTATCTTAAGAGAACTTGAACTGGTACCTGAAAGTACGTATTTCTCTACATAGACTATGAGATTACCATGCAATGACATAGACTATGAGATTGTCATGCAATCTCGTACAATCTATATTAGCCTTAGACAACATACTTTGAGATACTATGTGAAACGAAGCAAATTCAAAATTCTGGGGGAATCAGGTGAAGCAAAGTCTCAACCAACCTACAGCATCAGCTACTGCAAGGTAGAGGGCATTTTTTACTTACAGTCTTGACCTGAATAACTAAATGACATTTAGCATTCTGTTGTATACACATTCTTTTTAATGCAGTGTCATATCAGATGACTAACTGTATTAATATCCTAGTCTTTTCAATTTGGATAGACATTCTGAGACAAAGACTGAACAACAATTTAACTCTGTTGTGTTAAAAGACAACTCTACCAGAATATCACATATATTTGTCATGGCACTTTTATGGCCTTTAGTGTATTTGAAGTGCCAGTAGAATTAGGTATTATTTGAGATAAGGCCATGCTTGAACTTCAGTAAATGAAAAGGTAGTTCTTTGGGTACTAGTATGCTGTTTGTAGATCTCACCTTGACAGCACGATTGGAAATGTATCATCTTAGCTGCTTTGAAGTTTTAATGTCATCCTCTTTTATTTATGTCATTAAATATAGATGTTGTGGAAGGTTAAAGCCCTTTGTGATGTCTTATTTGAAAAAGGGTTTCACAACAGGGCAACTGTTTATGAATATATTTGAATGGTACATTTACATTTTATTTCGTGGTAAGTTTAACAGTGATACATAATTAGACTAAACAGACTGAAAACCCGATGGGTTTGGGTGAAGAAAAAAAGGACACAGCTGGTATCAAAGCAGCTATAATTCAAATTTCTACCACCACATTTAATGATTCCTTTGCTCTTATGGGACAGGAAAGGATGAGACTTTTGGCATATTTTGATACTGAATCTGGAAAGTTCTTAACAATCAGATATCAAAGGAAATTCTGATTTGTTTGTGAGAAGGGTTCTGGGAAAAAAAAAAAAAAAAAGAGAATTAAGTAGCAGAGAAAAATCTCCAGATTTTATGAAAGGAAACCTGAAAATGCTGTTTTTCAGCTTTTTATGGACATGTTTTTTATTTTTAATGCAGTTCTTCTT